>JAHIAM010005268.1:0-31768 GCA_021605205.1 Aegilops longissima
TTCTGGTGGAGCCCGGTCGGCGCTCGGCCAGGGTCACGCACGATGGCAGGAAAGTCGGCGGCGCCGCGACCACGGTGCACTCGCCTCCTCCTCGCCGAAGTCTGCGCGGCGCCTTGACCCGTCGCGCGACGTTCGAAGCGGCGAAATCTCCGTAACATCGTCCGAGCGCATGGCCCCTTTGTGACCAGCGCTTCGAACCACTATCGGCGCCCGGCGAGCGAGCGCCACCAATCATCTGATGGCAGGGCCTGCTGTGAGCCACCGTGCACGGAGAGCCACAGAGGCCTACCTTACGAGGTAGGCTGTCCGGCTTTTACACATGAGCTACGGCTCAAACCCAACGCCATGTCATGGTTGATGCACTTGTCGGTAGACTCTATTTCCTCTGGTCGGTTGTGCCATGAGTTCGTGGGCGCCTTTATGGGAGGCCACCAAGCCCATGCCAAACAAGCGACCTGCGTCATTCCCGAAGGGGCGAGTCTCCATAAGTATATCTGAGAGGTTCAGCGGATCTGATACAATATCCCTGATGTTCACCTGCGCCATCATCGGTAGCGTTCCATCAGGACGTCGTGCGTAATAACCGCAAGATCTTGTGAAGAGCTGGCAATGAAAAAGGTGAAAGATGTAGCATAACTCTATGTTCTTCTGGCGGCGGATGTGCGAGCTGAAGAGGAAGGAAGTACCCGGCAAAGATGCGGCGTGAAACCGACTCCTTAGATGAGGATATTGCCGCCCGGCGAAGAAAGGCGGCGCCCATAGCGAGGAAGCGCAAGGTAAAGCCGTGCTTGCTGTCGAGGATCTGATGGCGCGGTGTTAGGGAGCGTAGTAATTTCAAAAATTTCCTCGCACACGCAAGATCATGGTGATGCATAGCAGCGAGAGGGAGAGTGTGTCCACGTACCCTCGTGGAAATGAAAGCGAGCGTTATGACAACAGCGGTTGATGTGAGTCGTGCGTCTTCACGATCCGAGCGATCCAAGTACCGAGCGTACGGCACCTCCGTGTTCTCCACGTTCAGCTCAATGGCGATCCCGGACTCCGATCCAGCAGGGTGTCGGGGATGAGTTCCGTCGACCGCGACGGCGTGGTAGCGATGATGATGTTCTACCGGCGCGGGCTTCGCCAAAACTCATGACGATATGACCGAGGTGGAATATGGTGGAGGGGGCACCGCACACGGCTAAGGCGATCACGATGATCAACTTGTGTGTCATGGGGCCCCCTGCCCGTATATAAAGGAGCAAGGGGAGGAGGCGGCCCTAGGAGGCGGCGCCAAGTGTGGAGTCCTACTAGGACTCCCTAGTAATAGTAAGTTCCACCTCCCTTGTTGGAGTAGGAGAAGGGGAAGAGGGAGAGGGAAGAAGGAAGGGGGCTCGCCCTTGTCCAATCGGACCAGATGGGGGCGCAGGCCTCCTTCCTTTAGCCTCTCTCCTCTATTCCCGTATGGCCCAATAAGGCCCATATACTCCCGGCGAATTCCGTAACTCTCGGTACTCGAAAAATACCGAATCACTCGGAACCTTTCCGAACTCGAATATAGTCGTCAATTTATCGATCTTTACGTCTCGACCATTTGAGACTCCTCGTCATGTCCCGATCTCATCCGGGACTCGAACTCCTTGGTACATCATAACTCATAAACTCATAATATAAGCTGTCATCGTAGCGTTAAGCGTGCGGACCCTACGGGTTCGAGAACTATGTAGACATGATCTAGAACTGTTTCGATCAATAACCAATAGTGGAACCTGGATGTTCATATTGGCTCCTACATATTCTCGAAGATCTTTATCGGTCAAACCGCATAACAACATCGTTGTTCCCTTTGTCATCGGTATGTTACTTGCACGAGATTCGATCGTCGGTATCCAATACCTAGTTCAATCTCGTTACCAGCAAGTCTCTTTACTCGTTCCGTAATACATCATCCCTTAACTAACTCATTAGTCACATTGCTTGCAAGGCTTAAGTGATGTGTATTACCGAGAGGGCCCAGAGATACCTCTCCAACAATCGGAGTGACAAAACCTAATATCGAATTTATGCCGACTCAACATATACTTTTGGAGACACCTGTAGAGTACCTTTATAATCACCCAGTTACGTTGTGATGTTTGGTAGCACACAAAGTGTTCCTCCGGTAAACGGGAGTTGCACAATCTCATAGTTGCAGGAACTTTGTATAAGTCATGAAGAAAGCAATAGCAACATACTAAACGATCAACTGCTAAGCTAACGGAATGGGTCAAGTCAATCACATCATTCTCCTAATGATGTGATCCCGTTAATCAAATGACAACACATGTCTATGGTTAGGAAACATAACCATCTTTGATTAATGAGCTAGTCAAGTAGAGGCATACTAGTGACACTATGTTTGTCTATGTATTCACACATGTATTATGTTTCCGGTTAATACAATTCTAGCATGAATAATAAACATTTATCATGAAATAAGGAAATAAATAATAACTTTATTATTGCCTCTAGGGCATATTTCTTTCAGTCTCCCACTTGCACTAGAATCAATAATCTAGTTCACATCGCCATGTGATTTAACATCAATATTCATATCATATATGATTAACACCCATAGTTCACATCGTCATGTGACCAACACCCAAAGGGTTTACTAGAGTCAATAATCTAGTTCACATCGCTATGTGATTAACACCCAAAGAGTACTAAGGTGTGATCATGTTTTGCTTGTGAGAGAAGCTTAGTCAGCAGGTGCATCACATTCGAGTCATATGTATTTTGCAAATATTCTATGTCTACAATGCTCTTGCAGACTACTAGCTAATTGCTCCCACTTTCAATATGTATCCAGATTGAGACTTAGAGTCATCTGGATCAGTGCCAAAACTTGTATCGGCGTAACCCTTTACGATGAACCTTTTGTCACCTCCATAATAGAAACATATCCTTATTCCACTAAGGATAATTTTGACCAATGTCGATGATCTACTCCTAGATCACTATTGTACTCCTTGCCAAACGAGGCGAGGTATACAATAGGTCTGGACCATAACATAGCATACTTTATAGAACCTATGGTGATGCATAGGGAATGACTTTCATTCTCTTTCTATTTTCTGCTTGTGGTGGGGATTTGAGTCTTACTCAATTTCATACCTTTGCAACACAGGCAAGAACTCTTTCTTTGACTGTTCCATTTTGAACTACTTCAAAATCTTGTCAAGGTATGGACTCATAAAAAATCTTATCAAGCGTCTTGGTCTATCTTAATAGATCTTGATGCTCAATATGTAAGTAGCTTTGCCGAGGTCTTTCTTTGAAAAACTCCTTTCAAACACTCCTTTATGCTTTGCAGAATAATTCTACATTATTTCCGATCAACAATATGTCATTCACATATACTTATCGAAATGTTGTAGTGCTCCCACTCACTTTCTTGTAAATACAGGCTTCACATGAAGTCTGTATAAAACTATATGCTTTGATCAACTTATCAAAGCGTATATTCAACTCGAGATGCTTGCACCAGTCCATAGATGGATCATTTGGAGCTTCCACATTTTGTTAACACCTTTAGGATTGACAAAAACTGTCGGTTGCATCATATACAACTCTTCTTTAATAAATCCATTAAGGAATGCAGTTTTGTTTATCCATTTGCCAGATTTCATAAAATGCGGCAATTGCTAACATGATTCGGACAGACTTTAAGCATCGATCTGAGTGAGAAAACTCATTGTAGTCAACACCTTGAACTTTGTCAAAAACCTTTTTCGACAAGTCTAGCTTTGTAGATAGTAACAATACTATCGGCGTCCGTCTTCCTCTTGAAGATCCATTTAATCTCAATGGCTTGCCGATCATCGAACAAGTCAACCAAAATCCATACTTTGTTCTTATACATGGATCCTATCTCAGATTTCATGGCCTCAAGCCATTTTGCGGAATCTGGGCTCATCATCGCTTCCTCATAGTTCGTAGGTTCATCATGGTCTAGTAACATGACTTCCGAACATGATTACCGTACCACTCAGTGCGGATCTTAGTTGGAAGACCTCGAGGTTTGGTAGCAACTTGATCTGAAGTTTATGATCATCATCATTAACTTCCTCACTAATTGGTGTAGGAATCTTTGGAACTGATTTACGTGATAAACTACTTTCCAATAAGGAGAAGGTACAATTACCTCATCAAGTTCTACTTTCCTCCCCTCACTTCTTTGAGAGAAACTCCTTCTCTAGAAAGGATCCATTCTTAACCTTGAATGTCTTGCCTTCGGATCTGTGATAGAAACCCAACATTTTGGGTATCCTATGAAGCGCACTTTTCCGATTTGGGTTTAAGCTTATCATGTTGAAACTTTTCACATAAGCATCATAACCCAAACTTTAAGAAAACGACAACTTTGGTTTTTGCTAAACCATAGTTCATACGGTGTCGTCTCAGCGGTTTATATGGTGCCCTTTTAGCGTGAATGCAGCTGTCTCTAATGCATAACCCCAAAAGCGATAGTGGTAAATCGGTAAGAGACATCATTGATCGCACCATATCAAATAAAGTCGATTCTGACGTTCGGACACACCATAATGTTGTGGTGTTCCGGTGGCGTGAGCTGTGAAACTATTCCACATTGTTTCAATTGAAGACCAAACTTCGTAACTCAAATATTCGTCTCCGTGATCAGATCGCGAAACTTTATTTTCTTGTTACGATGATTTTCACTTCACTCTGAAATTCATTGAACCTTTCAATTATTTCAGACTTATGTTTCATCAAGTAGATATACCCATATCTGCTCAAATCATCTTGTGAAGTTCAGAAAATAACGATACTTGCCACGAGCATCAACACTCATTGGATCGCATACATGGTATGTATTATTTCCAATAAGTCGGTAGCTTGTTCCATTGTTAGGAGAGCAGTTTTAGACATCTTGCCCAAAAGGCGCGGTTATAAAGCATCAAATGATTCATAACCAAGTGATTCCAAAATCCATCTTTATGGAGTTTCTTCATGCGCTTTACACGATATGACCCAAGCGGCGATTGCCACAAATAAGTTGCACTATCATTATTAACTTTTCATCTTTTGGCATCAATATTATGAATATGTATCACTACGATCGAGATCCAACAAACTATGTTCATTGGGTGTATGACCATGAAGGTCTTATTCATGTAAGCAGAACAATAATTATTCTCGACTTTAAATGAATAACGTATTGCAATAAACATGATCAAAACATATTCATGCTCAGCATAAGCGCCAAATAACATTTATTTAGGTTTAACACTTATCCCGAAAGTATAGGGAGTGTGCGATGATGATCATATCAATCTTGGAACTATTTCCAACACTCATCGTCACTTCCCCTTCAACTAGTCTCTGTTTATTCTGTAACTCCTGTTTGAGTTACTAATCTTAACAACCGAACAAGTATCAAATACTCGGGGCTACTATAAACACTAGTAAGGTACACATCAATAACCTGTATATCAAATATACCCTTGTTCACTTTGCCATCCTTCTTATCCACCAAATATTCAGGGTATTTCCATTTCCAGTGACCATTTCCTTTGCAGTGTAAGCACTCAGTTTCAGGCTTTGGTTCAGCTTTGGGCTTCTTCGTGGGAGTGACAACTTGCTTGTATTTCCACTTGAAGTTCCATTTCTTTCCCTTTGCCCTTTTCTTGAAACTAGTGATCTTGTCAACCATCAACACTTGATGCTCTTTCTTGATTTCTACCTTCGTCGATTTCAACATCACGAAGAGCTCGGGAATCGTTTTCGTCATCCCTTGCATACTATAGTTCATCACAAAGTTCTACTAACTTGGTGATGGTGACTAGAAGAACTCTGTCAATCACTATCTTATCTGGAAGATTAACTCCCACTTGATTCAAGCGATTGTATACGAGCACATGCTCACTAGTTGGCGATTCTCCTCCATCTTTTAGCCATAGAACTTGTTGGAGACTTCATATCTCTCAACTCGGGTATTTTCTTAAAATATTAACTTCAACTCCTGGAACATCTCATATGGTCCATGACGTTCAAAACGTCTTTGAAGTCCCGATTCTAAGCCGTTAAGCATGGTGCACTAAACTATCAAGTAGACATCATATTGAGCTAATAGCGTTCATAACGTGCGCATACGCTCCTGCAATAGGTCATCACCTAGCGGTGCATTAAGGACATAATTGTTACGTGCAGCAATGAGGATAAACCTCGGATCACGGATCCAATCCGCATCATTGCTACTAACATTTTCAACACAATTTTCTCTAGGAACATATCAAAATAAACATATGAAAGCAACAACGCGAGCTATTGATCTACAACATAATTTGCAAAATACTACCGGGACTAAGTTCATGATAAATTTAAGTTCGATTAATCATATTACTAAGAACTCCCACTTAGACAGACATCTCTCTAGTCATCTAAGTGATCACGTGATCCAAATCAACTAAACCATAAGCGATCATCACGTGAGATGGAGTAGTTTTCAATGGTGAACATCACTATGTTGATCATATCTACTATATGATTCACGCTCGACCTTTCGGTCTCCGTGTTCGAGGCCATATCTGCATATGCTAGGCTCGTCAAGTTTAACTTGAGTATTCGGCGTGTGCAAAACTGGCTTGCACCCGTTGTAGATGGACGTAGAGCTTATCACACCCGATCATCATGTGATGTGCAGGCACGACGAACTTTAGCAGCGGTGCATACTCGGGGAGAACACTTCTTGATAATTTTAGTGAGAGATCATCTTAAATGCTACCGTCAATCAAAGCAAGATAAGATGCATAAAGGATAAACATCACATGCAATCAATATAAGTGATATGATATGGCCATCA
Organism: Aegilops longissima; assembly: GCA_021605205.1. Classification (NCBI taxonomy): domain Eukaryota; kingdom Viridiplantae; phylum Streptophyta; class Magnoliopsida; order Poales; family Poaceae; genus Aegilops; species Aegilops longissima. The sequence continues at coordinate 6,848 of JAHIAM010005268.1, forward strand.
TCATCTTGTGCTTGTGATCTCCATCTCGAGCACCGTCATGATCACCATCGTCACCGGTAGCGACACCTTGATCTCCATTGTAGCATCGTTGTCGTCTGCGCCAACTATTGCTTCTCGACTATCGCTACAGCTTAGTGATAAAGTAAAGCAATTACATGGCGTTGCATTTCATAAAATAAGCGACAACCATATGGCTCCTGCCGATTGCCGATAACTTCGGTTACAAAACATGATCATCTCATACAATAAAATATAGCATCACGTCTTGACCATATCACATCACAACATGCTCTGCAAAAACAAGTTAGGCGTCCTCTACTTTGTTGTTGCAAGTTTTACGTGGCTGCTACGGGCTGAGCAAGAACCGTTCTTACCTACGCATCAAAACCACAGCGATAGTTCGTCAAGTTAGTGTTGTTTTAACCTTCGCAAGGACGGGCGTAGCCTCAGTTCAACTAAAGTGAGAGGCAGACACCCCAGCCACCTTTAAGCACGAGTGCTCATAGCAGTGAAACCAGTCTCGCGTAAGCGTGTCGTAATGTCGGTCGGGCGCTTCATCTCACAATACCGCCGAACCAAAGTAGGACATCTTTGGTAAGCGGTATGACTTATATCGCCCACAACTCATTTGTGTACTACTCGTGCATATGACATCTCGCATAAAACCTGGCTCGGATGCCCTTTGTTGGGGGCGTAGTAATTTCAAAATTTCCTACGCTACCATAAGACCATGGTGATGCATAGCGAGAGGGGAGTGTGTCCACGTACCCTCGTGAACCGGCGGAGCGTTATGACAAGCGGTTGATGTAGTAAATGCGTCTTCACGATCCGACCGATCCAAGTACCGAGCGTCACGGCACCTCCGTGTTCTGCACACGTTCAGCTCGATGGCGATCCCGGACTCCGATCCGGCAAGGGTGTGGGGATGAGTTCCGTCGACCTGACGGCGTGGTAGCGATGATGATGTTCTACCGGCAGGGCTTCGCCAAAACTCCATGACGATATGACCGAGGTGGAATATGGTGGAAGGGGCACCGCTACGGCTAAGAGCGATTCACGATGATCAACTTGTGTGTCATGGTGTGCCCCCCCCCCCCGTATATAAAGGAGCAAGGGGAGGAGGCCAGCCCTAGGAGGCGCGCCAAGTGTGGAGTCCTACTAGGACTCCTAGTCCTAATAAGATTCCACCTCCCTTGTTGGAGTAGGAGAAGGGGAAGGGGGGAGAGGAAGAAGGAAGGGGGCTGCGCCCTTGTCCAGTCGGACGGAGGCGCGAGGCCTCCATCCTTTGGCTCTCTCCTCTATTCCCGTATATTAATAAGGCCCATATACTCCCGGCGAATTCATGTAACTCTCGGTACTCCGAAAAATACCGAATCACTCGGAACATTTCGAACTCGAATATAGTCGTCAATATATCGATCTTTACGTCTCGACCATTTGAGACTCCTCGTCATGTCCCGATCACATCAGGGACTCGAACTCCTTGATACATCATAACTCATAAACTCATAATATAAGCATCATCGTAGCGTTAAGCGTGCGGACCCTACGGGTTCGAGAACTATGTAGACATGATCTAGAACTGTTTCCGATCAATAACCAATAGTGGAAACTGGATGTTCATATTGGCTCCTACATATTTTCTCGAAGATCTTTATCGGTCAAACCGCATAACAACATATGTTGTTCCTTTGTCATCGGTATGTTACTTGCTGAGATTGATCGTCGGTATCAATACCTAGTTCAATCTAGTTACCGGCAAGTCTCTTTACTCGTTCGTAATACATCATTACGTAACTAACTCATTGGTTACATTGCTTGCAAGGTTTAAGTGATGTGTATTACCGAGAGGGCCCAGAGATACCTCTCCGACAATCGGAGTGACAAAACCTAATCTCGAATTTATGCCAACTCAACATATACTTTTGGAGACACCTGTAGAGTACCTTTATAATCACCCAGTAACGTTGTGACATTTGGTAGCACACAAAGTGTTCCTCCGGTAAACGGGAGTTGCACAATCTCATAGTTGCAGGAACTTTGTATAAGTCATGAAGAAAGCAATAGCAACATACTAAACGATCAACTGCTAAGCTAACGGAATGGGTCAAGTCAATCACATCATTCTCCTAATGATGTGATCTCGTTAATCAAATGACAACACATGTCTATGGTTAGGAAACATAACCATCTTTTATTAATGAGCTAGTCAAGTAGAGGCATACTAGTGACACTATGTTTGTCTATGTATTCACACATGTATTATGTTTCCGGTTAATACAATTCTAGCATGAATAATAAACATTTATCATGAAATAAGGAAATAAATAATAACTTTATTATTGCCTCTAGGGCATATTTCCTTCAACCGGCTCCACCAAAAAACCAAGGCAGATGACCCCGGCAAGGAAGTTGCGGATGTGTCGCCCTTAGGGCCTGTAGCTGCTCGAGAAGCCGAAACTCCGACAAGCGATATTGCAAGATCCATCGCACCAAAGGCCATGCTCTCCAAGACTGCCGACAGGTTGAGCTCCTATTGAGAAGCGAGGGCTGAGTATGAGGCGGGACAAGGAGAAGGGCCCGACGGCAGTCTGAGGGTCGGCAAGAACCATAATGACCAGTGGCCGTCAGCGTCAGCAGATAAACAACGAGGAGAGGCCGCCCGGGGCTGTGACGTAAAGCGAAGGCAGCGATCATGAAGAGGGCGATGAATCCGGCGACCAAGAGTTTCGAAGCTACGAGAGGCCATGTCGTCGGCGGTGGCGCCTTGCTGCATACTTCTCACGCCCGGCTTAAGCGATTGGTAGCGAGAGATTACTGATGGCGAGCCGTCGCTTGATGCCCAAAGGCATTGAAGTGGTCCGACACACTTATCATTTTTTACTGAGGATCACCACGATCGCTTTTCGCCCGATTCGGGTGCTTTGGTTTTCACCGACAATACGCATAACCTCAAGGTGGCGAAGATGCTAGTCAATGGCGGGGCGGTCTGAACTTGATCTACTTTGCCGTGATCGTAAAAACTGATTCCTGGTGGAGACCTCGAAGAGGCGGGCAGACGCGTTTGAGGTCAACCGGGAAGAAGCCAACCAAAGGAAAGGTCACGCTGCCGTGACTTTTGGGCGACTTGAACTACGGGGCGGAGAGGATCGTGTTTGATGTTGCCAAGATCCCTTGCCCTAGCAGGATCCTTGGCGCCCGGCCTTGGCCAAGTTCATGGCGTCACACTCGCCTACAACACCCGAAGATGCGGGACCCGTGGCGATCATCACCATCCCCTCCGATAAGAAAGATGTGCTGATTTGCTGACCAACTATTCCGATAGCGGTTGTAGCAGCTGCCGCCACTAGGGCACTTGCTCACTGCATTTGGGACCGGGAGGAAGAATAAGAAAGAAGACCGGTGAGACCTCGGACACCCCTCCGGCAAGCGCACCTCTTGGTGTAAGCGCTGCCGTCGAGGACGTGCCGAGAGAGCTCCACCGGCGGAAACAAAGCCAGGGGCCATACCGCGGGAACCAAGAAGGTTTACATCAATGAGGGACTACGGGAGGAGCTTTTACCATAAGCTCCACCCTTGACGACAAATAGGAAGGCAGCTTCGTCACCTTCCTGCAGGCGAATCTCGATGTGTTTGCATGGCAAGCATCCGACATCCCGGTGTTCGGGGAGGTGATTGAGCACCACCTTCTGTCTGCCCTCATCTTGTGACCCGTCAAGCGAAGGTCGAAAGCAAGCTTTGGAGCGACAAGAGTTCATCACGGAAGAGATCCGGAAGCTGGAAGCGGCGGGTTTGGTAAGAGGTGCTCCATCCAACGTGGTTGGCCAATCCGGTCATAGTCGCCAAGGCAAATGGGAAGTGGAGACTGTGTATTGATTACGAGATATCAATAAGGCTTGCCCTAAAGACCCCTTCCGTTGCGGCGCATCGACGGATTATTGACTCCGCGGTGGGAGTGATCTGTTGTCATTCCTCGGCGCCTACTCCGGCTACCACCAGATCTTCATGACAACGAAGGCGAAGAAAACAACATTCATCACCCCATGCGATGCGTATTGTTTCATGCGGATGCCTTTCGGGTTGAGCGAGTGCTGGTTCGGCGTTTGCAAGGCGGGCCAGATTGGTTTTGAACCCCAGCTCCATAGAAATATGGAAGCTTATATGGATGACATAGTGGTCAAAACCAAGGGCGGGGCAACCCTCATACCAATTTGCAAGAAACATTTGCAAACCTGCGCAAGATCAATCTCAAAATTTGAACCACGAGAAGTGCGTCTTTGGCGTCCCGTCCGGCAAGCTTCGGGTTCTTGGTGTCCTGGCGTGGGATAGAGGCCAATCCGGACAAAATCAAAGCTATAGAGCAGATTGAAGCACCCAAGAGAATCAAGGATGTGCGTCGGCTTCTTGGATTGCGTCGCCGCCATGGGAAGGTTCATTTCAACTACGCGGCGCACCCTTCCCTTTTTCAAGATCACGAAAAAGCGGGCCCGATGGAGTGGGCGCTTGAAGCGAAGCAGCATTGCAAGGTTTGAAGAAATACCTCTCCTCGCACCAATACTAGTTGCGCCTAGAGCCACGAGGAGCCTTGCTGCTATACACAGCGGCAGCGGACCAGGTGGTCAGCGCCCGCACTAGTGGCCTTGAGAGAGAGGCTGGCAGCGAGGTAATGGCGTGGCGAGCCGACACCACCAATGCAGAGGCAGCGCAGCGGTTGAAGTGCCGCGAAGAAGAAAATGATGCAGCTTTTCGGTCTGCTGTTAGTTCCCTCCTGCGGGGCTAGATCAAGAGTACTCGGCGTGCGAAACTGCTCTTGGCCTTCTTATAACCTCGAGGAAGCTGCGTCACTACTTCGAGCACGAGATCACTGTCGTCACTCGCCTCCCTACGCAGCGGATATTGCACAATCCGGATCGTGGGAAGAATTGTGGAATGAGCCTTTGGAGCTGTCCAGGTTTGGCCTCACGTTTGAAAGTGCTTGACGATTGAGCGAGTCAGCGGAGTTCATTGCAGAATGGACCGCAATGCACGGCGAAGAAGCCCAGAGACTGCTCTCCCGGCAAGGAGGCAAGTTGTGATTGGATCATGTACTTTTATGCGCCCGGATTCGATCGCCGGTGTGCCGCGGTTTTTGCCGTCGCTGCCATGTCATTTGCTTGCGTGTCGCATTTTATCATGTCATCATGTGCATCTCATTTTGCATCGTGTTCATCTCTTGCATCGAGCATTTTCCCGTTGTGCGTTTTGCAATCCGGCACTCCTATGTTCCTGGCGCCCCTTTTACCTCTTTTCATGTCTTGGTGTTAAACTTTCTCGGAATGGCGAGGTTTGCCAAGCGACCTTGGTATACCACCGGTGAACCGCTGTCAAATTCGTGCCATTTGGAGTCGTTTGATACTCAGCAGTTAACAAGTAACCGTAAAAGCCACCTTCTCTTTGCAGCCCAACACCCCTTTCAAAGTGGCCCAAAACCAGCAAACTCCCCCATGCTCTCGGTCGTTCGATCATGATCGTGTGGTAACCGCACCTCATTTGGACTCTCTAGCTCCCTCTACCTATATATATGTGGCCTCCCCCGAAAAATCCGCGCAGATCAAACCCTACCCTAACTCCCCTCCGCGCCGGCGGACATGTCCGCCCGACGGCCGGACACGTCCACCGCCGCCCAGCCATGTCGTTCCGGCCAATGAGAGGCCGCCACGTCAGCCCCGCGCCTCCCTCTCTCTCTCCTCCCACCAGCGGCCAGCAGAGACCGAATCGAGCCAGGCCAGCGCCTCCGCCGCCCCCCTTAGGCCGCTTCGTCCCGCCCAGCCGCCGCCTCCGCCCGCCCGGCGTCGCCCGCGCCGCCTGCGCTACTCGCCTCCGGCCCGATGCCTCGCCGCCGCCAGCGTCCGCGCCAGCGCCCGCCTCCGCGCCGCCCGTGGCCGCCTCCGCCCTCGCCGGGTCGCCGCCCGCGCCCTCCGGCGCCATTCGGCCCCTCCGGCGTCCTCCGCCACCAGTCCGGCCTCCGCCGCCCGCGGGACCTCGTCGGCCGTCCGCTCGTCGCCGCCCCTACATGAACTCTTGCCTCCGTGCCTCCTCCGACCTCCTCCTCGCCGGAGTTCGCCGCCACCTCGCCGGAGGAGAAGGTGGATGAGATCCACCGGGATCTCGTCCAAACGCCGTCCCGCGTCCCCGGATCTCCTCGTCCCACACGCCTCCGTCCCGGGTTGACTTTTCCCGGAGGTGATATTTCGTCTAAGTCCTAGATTTTGCACATTTTCATGACATGTTCATCACATCGTATCTCTGCATCCGTAGCTCCGTTTCATGCGTGTAATATGTCAAATTGTTCGCCTCGACGAGTACATCATTTCATCTCATTGCATCATTTACATTTGAGCTCATCTTGATGCCCGAAATGCTGTTAGAAGAGGGCTATCTGATGTTAGTTTCAGATTCTTATCAGAACATGCACTTTTGTCATTTTTGCCATGATTGATATGTGCACCCTATGAACTTGAGTCCTACATGTGTTTTGTAATATGCCATGCCATCTTTACAGGGGTGTATCCAATGTATTTTTGTGATCTCTGTGGTGACTAGCACAAGCATGCAAACTAGGCTTCATGATGTTGCTGATTTCAGCCCCTGTTCTGCTGATATTTTTATGCCATGTAAACTTGATGCTACCGAGAGATCCATGCTTATTTTGAGATACTACAGTAAGGGTGTTTTGAACATATGGTTATTCTCTATCCATCCATGCCATTTTTTGCAATTATGGAGTGCCATAGCTTGAGTCAATAGAGCTCTACTTTTGCTATAAAATGTTTCCTGGCAGGTTGTTTACATGTTATTCAATCTTGCCAAGGTTGTTGTAGTTGATCCTTGCATGCTATGTTGTTGTTCTTACCATGTCTAGTTTCTATGCCATGTCTAGTTGCTGGGTGCATGCTTAGTTTGTCATTCAATGCCTCGTAGTGAGTGCATCGAGCTCGTAAACATGCCTACTTGTTATCTGTTTATGCCATGCTCCAGTTTTGCACTAAGTCTAAATCTGTTTATGTTTTTGCTATATTCACATGCTTGCAACTGTATTTTCTGATCCCTTTTGGCTTATGGTCACTAAGGGACTTTTGTTATATGCTTTGAGTAGATTCATGTCATGCCCTAGTTTGACTTGATAGCTTGCTGTAACATGTGGTTTCATAGCTCTAAACATGTTAACCTGATGTTATTTCTGCCATGTCCTGTGAATTCTGCTAAGTCTGTGAACCTGTTATTATTTGCAATCTTGCCATGTGTGTTTGGGCATGTTCTGGTGATTTCTGGAGATAGCTCAGTGTTCATGTTTTCTAATGCTTTACCTGTACATCATGTCCATGCCTTTTGTTTTCTTGTTAAGATGCTAGAGCTTGTTGTTTAGGTGCTTGCAATATGCCTAGTTGTTGTTTTGGACAGATTGTTGTCATGACTTGTATAGGGTGTATGTGTTGAACCGTTGCTCCGTTTTGAGTGTGCTCTATATGAAACTTGCTTGATTTTGCATGTAGTTTCATATTATCATGTTGCATCCTTGTTTTGAGGTGTTTGCTTGATGTTTGTATGCATTTTGCATCAATGCCATGTTTAACTTGTTTTGCTCATATCTTCTAGGCCGTAGCTCCGAATCTAATGAACTTTATATGTAACTTGACTAGAATTTCGTGTAGATCATCGTGGTGCATCTTAACTTGCTGTTTAACAACTTGAACATAAGGTTTATTCAGATCTGGACCAATTTCGAAATTTGCATATGAGGACTTACCGGAATTGTTATATGTTGTTTCCGGCCTCATTTAAACTTGCTTTGATGTGTTGGTCTTGTATGCATCATCTCTTGCCATGAGTAGCCTCATCTAGATTTGTCATGCATCATGCTTGTTGTGCATCATGTCTTGTCTATGTGTGGTGTGTTTACCATGTTGTGTGCTTCTTCTCGATAGTTTCCGTTTCGTTGCGATCGTGAGGAGTCGTTAAATCTCACGCTTGGTTCGTCTTCGTGGCTTCATCTTCTTCATGGACTCATTCTTCTTCCTTGCGGGATTTCAGGCAAGATGACCGTCTGTGGATCTCACTACTATCATTGCTATGCTAGTTGTTTAGTTCTATCGCTATGATCGCTACCTATCACTTGTTCCTTAAGCCTCCCAAATTGCCATATCGACCTCTAACCTTTGCACCTTCCTAGCAAACCATTGCTTGGCTATGTTACCGCTTTGCTCAGCCCCTCTTATAGCGTTGTTAGTTGCGGTGAAGATGAAGTTTGTTCCTTGTTGGAACATGGAATGTTGTTCCTTGTTGGAACATGTTTACTTGTTGGGATATCACAATATATCTTATTTAATTAATGCATCTATATACTTGGTAAAGGGTGGAAGGCTCGGCCTTATGCAGGTGTTTTGTTCCACTCTTGCCGCCCTAGTTTCCGTCATATTGGTATTATGTTCCCGGTTTTGCGTCCCTAACACGGTCGGGTGATTTATGGGACCTCCTTGACGATTCGCTTTGAATAAGACTACTCCGGCAAGGCCCAACATTGGTTTTACCATTTGCCTCAGCTATGCCCTTTTTCCCTTGGGTTTCAGGGCCCAAGGGTCATCTTTATTTTAGCCCCAGGGACGGTGCTCCTTAGTGTTGGTCGAACCGAGCAACCTTGGTGGGACCTTGAGTTCCTTTTGGATAGGAGTCGCATATTGGGCGTGACAACTTTGATGGAGCTTTCTCCTTACAAGGCGCGGGGCTGGCGTCTTGCTTGTCGGCATGCCGGAGAGCACCTCAAATCGTGATCGGATGCACTTCCCGGGAGGTGTCAACAAACAATCTGGCCCGGAAATCTGAAGGGCTGCTTGCGGTCTTAGGATCATGGCGGACCTCGGAATCAAAAAACTCATCGTCGGGGAGACTCGCAGCTTGTCGTCAAGCAAGTCAACAAGGATTACCAAAGCCGTTGATGAAGGCCTCGTCGATGAAGTGAAAAAAGCTTGAAAAGCGTTTGACGGTATCTGGTGACGCGTTCCCGGCGGGAAGCGATATCGCCGATTACTGTCAAGCAGCGCTGCCCTCAACTACTGTGGAACTAGGTACCTTTGTGCTTGACTAACTCATCCATCCGTTGATCCATCAATAGAGCAGAATAAGAGGAGAAATCAGGGCCCGGCAAGTACTTTCCTTGAGCTCCCGAAGCCGCCCGGCAAGAGATGTTGCCGGTAATCTTGAGCCCGCCGGGACGGCCAGCTCCGGCGGGCGTCAAGCTCTTGCCGTCGAGACAGCCGCTCCTATAGCGGAGAAATGCCTTTAGTCCTCGCTGTTGGCGCTGGCTCCAGCGTGGGCCTGACATACCGTCCGATTCCTCCAAGCGGGGAACTTCACGAGGAGCGGGAAGAAGCGGAAAAAGTAGCCGTCGCTCTACCATGTACCAGTTCGTTGATGGCGTCCTGTACGAGAAAGAGGCGAGCGGTGTGAAATTGAAGTGTATCCCTCGGCGGAAGGACTTGAGCTGTTGGCGAAGATACGGAGGCATATGTGGATCCCACATTGGGTCAAGGGCTCTTCCGGCAAGGCATTCCGGCAAAGGCTTCTTACGCCCACCACCCTCCGAGGATCGACGACACTAGTCACCGGTGTGAAGCGTCGGTTCCATTCAAAGAAGCTTCATCAGCCAGCTCAAGCCCTTCAAACCATTCCTCTCTCTGGCCCTTCTCGATGCAGGGGCTCGACATCTTGGGCCCTTTCCCCCTTGTCGGGGCTTTGAGTCTTATGCGTTGCAATCGACAAGTTCACAAAGTGGCGGAGGTGGAGGCGAGTGAGGAAGGTCACAGCTCGGTCGGCCGTCAAGTTCTTCAAGGGACTAGTGTGTGCGTTTTGGCGCACCCATGAGTTATCACCGACAACGGCACACAGTTCACAACCGCACTTTCATGCAATATACCCAAGACCTCGGCAGCAAAGTCATTTCACTTCCATTGCTCACCAGCGAAGCAATGGTCAAACTGAGAGGGCAAATGCTGAAATCTTTGCGAGGCTTAAGGACCAAGACCTTTGACGGGCTGCACAAGAGTGGAAAGCTGGATTGATGAATTGCGGCGGTTCTTTGGTCAATCGGAGATGACGCCAAATCGAGCCACCGGCGGACACCTTTGCCCTAGTATCTGGGGCGAAGCAGTTCTCCCCGAACTCATATCTGGGTCACCTCGGTGCTCGCTTATAGCGAGCTTGAGCAAGAGCACTGCGGCAAGATGGCTTAATGCTCCTTGAGGAAAGATCGTCTTGGTAGCTGTGAGAGCAACGCTACCGACAAGCCTTGCGCCGCTACCATAACCTTGAGGTTCATGCGAAGCCTTGAGGCGACCTTGTCCTTGGCGCGTTCAATGTTAAGAATTCCAACAAGTTGGCGCCAAAGTGGGAAGGCCCTTATTGGGTATCTGAGTCACCGGGCCGGTGCAGTCCGCTGGAGACCGAAGATGTCGTTCGAGTGGTAACTCACGGAACATTGAGCATCTTCATAAGTTTTACCCGTGGTAGCTGACTTCCGGGCCCCGACAAACCACCTTTTGTACAAGCATTGCCGATGATGCATGTAACCCTTTGTACAATGCGGTAGCAGACCACGAGCATAAATAAATGAAGCGCTTGCGCCCTAAGTTATAGCATGCATGCTAGGTCGAGTCTCGTCCTTGGTTAGGGTTGATAGAGCTTAGCGGTGACTAACCCCTAGCTTAGAGGTCGAGTGTGTGTCTCTTTGCCGTTCTTTTGTCTTCTTTGGTTCGCGGGACTCACAGATATCCTTGTCGGATCACTTGAGGACGAAAAGAGAAGAGGACAGACGGCATCTAGACCCGACAAGCCGGTATTCTTTGGGGCTGCAAGTCTAAAATTCACCCACGGCAAACCAGAGTTGCGGGGCTACTGACTTTCAGATAAGTTCTTCATCCCTTATCATGCATTCCCTTATGGACTGAGGTATGTGAAACCCGTTTTTCCCAAAGCTACGTGCTCCCCTAAAACTCTAGGCCCTAGGGCTCGTTCACGAGGCCAGGTTTGGTCGTGGTCATGGCGACAAAAGGATGAAACGAGGAGCTGAACCCACCTCATCCTTGCCTCCATAAAAGTGTGAGAAAGGTCGGCGAAGTGGGAAGATGGTAGGAGCTGTTGCGCAGGAAATGTTTATCTTAGGGATATCAAGGATTTACTCCTTGTCGTAGGTTCTACCATAAACAAATGACCAGCAAGCATCCATTTTCACTAAAAACATTCCACTTAGGTACAGCCATGGGGAATGAAAAACATGAATGATGGGATTACAAGTTTTAAATTCAGCCAAGGCCCAAAGGCTTACAAGCTAAAAAGAAATAAGGTGCCCGTAACCCCTTTCTTGTCCCTCTCCTCAGGAGGCAGGTCAAGGAGGCGAAAAGGGCAGAAGGGGCGCCTAGGCGAGCTACGGGTGGTAGGAGACACCAAGAGAGCGTCTCGGTGGCCGTCCGAAAAGGCTGGATGGTGATGGCGGCGCGGAAGCGAGCTCGAAGGCGAGGCGGCGGGGCGTCGGCCGCAGCGTCGAAAAGCGTCGGTGCCCGCGTACTCAATTTGGCGGCCTTGTCGCTCGCCCTCTTCCTCTTCCGCAGCCTCCCAACGCCCGGCTGCCCAAGGAAGCGACCCGAGAAGTTCAGGGGCGGCGACACGGATGATGGGGTCGCCCGGTGCCGCCGCGGATGGCGCCCGACACCTAATCGGACCCGTCATCTGCCGCTGCTACCCTCGTCGTCCTGCCGCTGTCCTCCTCGCCCTCCCGCCGAGAGGGTCTTCGCTATCGAAGAGCTCTCCACGCAGCACCTTGCCCGGGTCCGAAGACCTTAGCGGAGAGGAGGCCGCCCTCCATCATCTTGAAATGGAGAGTGAGCCCCTCCGTCAGCGATGGATATGGCGAACATCTTCCATCCCGGCGAAGATACATCACGTGAGGGGTGGGAAGTCAACACGAACTTCGCGTGCGCTGATCCCACAGCCCCTCATGTGCAGCCGCAATGACTCCGGCGGATCAGCTCCATCTCCGCGTGAATGGAGTCGGGCGGCAGAAAGCGGCGGCGGCGGCGCAGCTGACGAAGAACTTCGCAAGGTCATCCCCAACATGGCCCTCCATGGGAGGTGAACTACTGGCGAGGCGAGACCGGCAGCGCCGCCCGTCCTCCTCTTCCCGGCGCCTCGGCCTCGCCCACGGCCTCGCCCCTTCCCCCTTCCCTCGCGGCTGGCTCTGCCACCGGTGCGAGAGAAGGAAGGGCCCAGCGTTGTCGGCGGCGACCCTCGCCGCCACCGTTGAAGGGCAGAGATTCCCTCCATGGCGGATGGAGGGGAAGCAAGCTGAAGGAAGGAGGAGATGGAAGAATGCGGGGCGCCATCCCCCCTCCCTCCGCTCTTTATAAAGGAGCAGGGTGGGGCTCGGCCGCCCGCTCAGCCAATCAAGGCGGAAGGCGCGAGGGGCTGGGACCAACCCGGTGCCCCAGCCCGCGACAACCCGATTTCCGCCTCCACCGCTCGCCACCCCAAGCGCCAAAGAGAACCGCGTGGCAGGCATGCAGGACCAAAGCGGACGGGTGGCGACCTCTCCCCACCCGTGATCGTGGGGAGTGGGCGCCTGAAGACCACGCCTCGGCCTGTTCGATAAATGGGCGCGCCTCCCGCCCCTCCGTTTATGGGGAAGCGCGAACCGCCCTTTACTACGACGTGGCGCATGCGCATGAGCTCAGCCCCGCATGCCGCCCGTCCGCCACGCCTCCCACGCCCGAGCCACCAGCGGGAGGCATGGGAAGCGCAGTCTTGTGAAAGAGACTTACATGGTAAAAACCACCCGCTTTGCCAGCGCACCGTTTTGGGCCTAGCCCAGCAGCGATTGCGCTTACGTGTGGCCCAGGCCGAGGGCTCTGTCGGTGTACAAAGAGAGGTACACTTTTGTACCCCTATAACTGCGCAGGCAGTCTGAGCATGGCACCACCGCCTTGAGCAAGGCAAGGGAGGTGAGCCACAGTAAGGCGAAGCTTCGAAAGGGAAACACGCCAAGACCAAGACCACAAAAGAGCAAAGGGGCCAAGCGGACTCCCGGCAAGATCCTTGCGGGAGGCGGTTCAACAAACCCGGCAAGACCCTTGCCGTGGCAGCTCGCCCCACACCTCACGAAGCGAATCACCCTTGAGTCCACTGCCCCCATGGGGCAAGGATTGAGGAGACATCCCGTGATGGCATGCAGATCTTTGTGAAGACATTCGGATCAGATACACACGATAGAAGATGATGACCCTTGGCGGGATCCCAGCCAAGGAAGACCCTAAGGCCCCGGCAAGAGCCTTGCCGGGATGACAGCAGCGCCCGCAGCAAGACCCTTGTCGGGAACTACGGCGAGCCCTTGCCAAGAACACCCATAGGGCCACCATCGGGCCCACGCCAATCAAACCTCCACCACCGTTCGCATGCATTTGCCGACCCAACCAGTTGGGCAGGCACCTGCATGGCGTCAGCGGATCTTCGTGGAGACCCACCTGCTGCGCCACCTCGGCTGCCTACACGCCTACATGGCACCTTGAGCACCTTGGCGAGGCGGCGTGTCGACGAAAGGGCGGCGACAGGCGAGACAGAGGCTCTCCCGTCCCGATAAAGCAAGGACACCTAAGCAAGGCGCATTAAAGGCGCCTTGTCATGTAATGCGAGGATAAACTTCGCATCCTTGTACCCTTTCTACCTCCTGTGTGCCACTGTGGCAACCCCTTTCCCTATAAAAGGAGGCCCAAGGCGACCAGGAGGAGGATTCGGCTTTTTGGAGCTCCTCACGCCCCATTGCTAGTTAAAGAACACAGATAAACAAACCACCAAAGCAGGAGTAGGGTTTTACGCATCCTCGCGGCCTGAACCTGGATAAGGAAACCGTGTGATATCTGTTTGATCCGCTCTTCTCACGACCCCGTGCCCCGCGACCCTAGTAGGGATTCTTGTGATCCCATAGGTGTCGTTCCCACCGACATCTTGTTCAACACAAATCTCAAATAACAGTGGGAATCTGTCTTTAAAAGGAATTCTACCCTCCAGGCTATCGAGCCAGAGTCTAGCCACATATCCCCTGTTCAAATTGATACCCCTACCCAACATATATAAGTCTTTCACTTTCAAACGAGATTTCCAGCAAGGCGAGTCACTGGCTTTGTGTTTAACCATAGCAATCGAAGTTTTCTTTAAGTATTTTGCCTTAACAATATCTTGCCAGAGCCCTTTATTTTTCTCAAGTTTCCACCACCATTTCACTAATAGACTAATATTCTGTTTTCTCAAGTCTTTAACACCCAAACCCCCTTTCTTTTTGGATCGACATATATGGCTCCACTTAACCATATGGTAGCCTCTCTTTTTTCCTTTGCTATGCCAGAAAAATTTCCCTCTAGGTTTGTCCCATTTATCCAAAGTAGTCTTTTTCAAAAGAAACATAGACATGTACAAAGTTGGAACATGTGACATCATAGAGTTTACTTTAATAAGCCTTCCCCCCGTTGCAGTACTTCACTAATCCATTTATCACAATGATCGATGAATTTGTCATCTACAAAAAGCCAATCACTACACTTCAAACCAGCATAGCTAACAGGCATGCCTAGGTACTTGATAGGGAAGTTACCTATTTGGCAATTAAACATCTCAGCATATTTTTGCATAGTAATATCATCAGCACGGACCGAAAAGATCTCACTTTTTAGAAAATTGATTTTCGACCCAGACATGACTTCAAAAAGATATAACAGCAATTTAATATTAAGCGCATTTCTAGGATTATCCTCGAAACACAGAATCGTGTCATCTGCATATTGCAAGATAGCTACCCCATTTGGGATCAAGTCAGGCGCTAACCCTTTGAACAAGCCATTTTGCTGAGCTTTAATCACCATTTTCGTCAAGCGGTCAGCGGATAAATTAAAGAGGAAAGGTGAGAACGGGTCCCCCTCGCGCACCCCTTTCGAACTTTGATAATAGGGGCCCACCTCATCATTCAACTTCACACTAGCATCCCTCACAGCCGATTGTCAAAAGCTGGCGGATCTCGGGTAGGGGTCGAGCTGTGCGTCTAGGATCGATGGTAGCAGGGAGGCAGGGGACACGATGTTTACCCAGGTTCGGGCCCTCTCTATGGAGTAATACCCTACTTCTGCTTGATTGATCTTGATGAATCGAGTATTACAGAGTTGATCTACCACGAGATCGTAATGGCTAAACCCTAGAAGTCTAGCCTATGAGTATATGGTAATGAATCATCCTATCGGACTATGCTCCCGGTTTATATATACAGGAGAGATCTAGGGTTACATGAGGTCGGTTACATAAGAGGGAATCTTCATAATTGGCCGCCTAGCTTGCCTTCCACGCCAAGTAGAGTCTAATTTGTACACGGGTATAGTCTTTGGTCTTCGTGTCTTCAAAGCCCATCAGTCCGGCCCATGGATAACAGGCCTGACGCCCGAGGACCCCTTAGTCCATGACTCCCTCAGTAGCCCCCGAACCAGGCTTCAATGACAAGGTGTTCGGTGCTCGGATTGTCTTCAGCATTGCAAGGTGGGTTCCCTTCTCCAAGTAATATATTCGGCTGTTGACTCAATATTGTCCTCCTCGGCTTCTGCACACTAATAACTTCGTATTCCATGTGTCGAGCGAATGCGGAAAGTCAGGGTATTTTTGCAAATAACACCCCGCCCACACAAGGCAGAACGCCTATTTAATGGAGCTGGATCTTAGATCCGAGCGATACCGTCTTAGAAAATCCCGAAACTGCCAAGAGAAGCCATTCCAACATGGCTAGCATTCCCAGTTCTTCCTCCCGCTCAAGCCCAAAGAGAAGCGATTGGGAGAAGTGTTCTGTGACTAATAGTCACCTAGCAAAGCTGCAAACGCAGGGATTTCTTCCTCCCGCGGATCTGGTCCCTGTTCGAACAGGGTCGGTCTCCTTCGATGGCGTGACTCATTCGGAAGACTTCCCCAACCCATCCGGGAGGAAGCAAGTGTGCTTCGTCCCCTATCTGCTGAGGAGCGTCGGATTTCCCGTCCATCCGTTCCTCAGGGATTTTGGAATATTCTGACCTCGGTGCACAACTTCCTCCGCCTCCTTCACTGCACATCGCGGTTATGTTGCTTTATCGCGAGCTATTCACAGGTGTTGAAGCCCATTTGAACTGTGGAGAAAGTTGTTACATCTTGTCAGCGTAACCATGAGGGTCAATATTTGAAGTGGGCGGGCGAAGTGTGGCGCATCGCGATACGGATACCGTCGGCACACCAAGGAGGGCATCTGAAGAATGGCTTTCAGTGGTTCTACCTCGAGGGCGTTGCGCATCCGATAGAGTTGAAAGGTCTCCTGAATTTGCAAGCGTTCGCTAAAAGCGCATACGAGTTAGCGCCCGGGCCTTGAGGAGGATAATGATGCGGAGGTTCGTCAACTCTTGGGTGAGATAAAGGCGCTTCGCCATCCGGATTAACAATGGTTGAGGTAATGGCGACCTCCATAATGCGAGGGTTCAGCCGCTTCATCTGAAGGGCTCCCAAGGTGGCACTACAAGCAGGAGGAGGCGGCGCCTCCATTTAATGGTCGAAAAGGTCCGGGCACCCTCGCCGCTCTGGCCAAAATCTGGCGAGCTGTTCAAAGGGACGAAGAGAATTTCCTCAAATCAATGTGAGAGGGATATTCTATGTATAATCCTCCCAGCTGGGTAAGTCCCAATCCTTCTGCTTTACTCGTTTTGCTTCCCGGATTACCTTTGACAAGCTTTTAATCCGTTTATAACAGCATTGGCGAAGAATCACCGAGGGGTTTTACAGCCCCGCCCCACAGCCTAAGGACCACAACCGGGAGCTGGATACCGGGTATGAAGAAGATCCGGATATATCCGTGGTACTCGCGGAAGGGATTTTTTACCAGGCGAGCTATGATGGCACGGAAGTGGTAATTATCGCTAATTACCCTGGTCTTCTTCCAGCTTCCCACGTAAGTCGTTGAGAAAAAACCTCTCTTGAAAGAGCTTCCTCGCACTGCCTTACCATCGCATTGTCTTGTGCTCCACAGGGGAGGCGTTCGGCGTGTCACACTATTCCAGGGGCGGCTCCAAAGAGAGCGGCTCCGGAGCCTAGCAAGGCCTCTAAAAGGAAGGTCGGTGAAGTCACGACCGGTCCCTCGTCAAAGAGGTAAGGATTTCAAGGTATACTTCAATAGTCACATCCAACTGTAACTTGTTGGGGAACGTAGTAATTTCAAAATTTTCCTACGCACACGCAAGATCATGGCGATGCATAGCAATGAGAGGGGAGAGTGTTGTCCACGTACCCTCGTGAACCCGAAAGTGGAAGCGTTAGCTGCTTGCGAGTTGATGTAGTCGTCGTCTTCCGATCCGGTGATCAAGTACCAAACGTACGGCACCTCCGAGTTCAGCACACGTTTAGCCCGATGACGTCCCTCGAACTCCGATCCAGCCAAGTGTTGAGGGAGAGTTTCATCAGCACGACGGCGTGGTGACGATGTTGATGTTCTATCGACGCAGGGTATCGTGGAATTGTCACGGCAGATGTCCTTAGCGTGAGGACTTAGTCGCGAGGCCAACGCATCTATTGTGGTAGCTTGAGAGGGGTTGGGCAGAATCGAGAGACGCAACACAAGACAAAGATTTAGACAGCTTTGAGCCCCAGGAAACATCATCCGGAATAGCCCTACATGCTGTTTGTGGCTAGGTCTCATTATGATCATGAGGGAGTCGCCGGTAAGCCGGCTCTTTGTGTCTAGCCCTAGAGATTGTTTCTTGTTGCCTGTCCCTCTTGGGGTGCCCTGCCCCTCCTTATATAAGTTGAAGGGGCGGGTTACATGTGGAGTCCTATTAGGATTAGGACTAACTTATTCTCCATTACAAGTCGGATACAAGTACGGGTCTTGCTTCCCCGTAAAGGAAATATTCCTCATGCCTTATGTCTTAAGCCGGCCCACCATGTCGTGCGGCCTATTGGGCCTTGGGCCTAGTCTTCTATGTGACCCGCCGTCGGGTCATCAGTGAGACGTCGACGGTGAGCCATGAGACCCATGAGTCGTGATCCTCAAGCGGGTCGCCGGTGAAGCGCCAAGTCCGGCGGGTCATACTTCGGTCGGGTCATACCTGAGGTATATCCCGACATTAGCCCCAGTTTAATTTGGATTTATCCATGTTAAACTGATCTGTAAAACAAACACAAGAACAACTTTGATTGTGTTCCGGGTTAAAAATTCTTGTCATGACTTTTTGATCATCCTTAATTCCTTGTGCTCGGGTTAAATATTCTCTGAGGCGGGACCTGATTATCCTTAAGTCAATTGTCATTTCCTTCATCTAGAAAATCTGGATCAAATAAGCTAGCTTCATACTCAATTTCTTGATGTTGGTTTCTCACGAGAAAAATATTGTGAAGAATAATCCACTTGAGTCGGCTTCCACGCCGAGCTAAATAATTTTGGTCTTCAAATACTCATCGATATTCAGCGGCTTGAAGATGTAAAACTTGTCGGTTTATCATTACCAAAACTGCGGATTATAAAACAGGCGATGCGAGGTCATATTTGTTGTTGACCTTTGGTTTATGTAATTGGTCCTCTGATTTGCTCAAAACTGATAATTTGAAGATTTTTCTCCTTATATCCATATTACACCTTAGCCCCAAGTCTTGAGCAGAACAAAGTGATGGTTTTAAGACTTGCTCAATAAATATTGCAACCTTGAAGAAATCCGGTTTATTCATCTCAATCATATAAACTGAATATTCCACACATGTAGCCCCCAAGTGTCGGGTTGTCATGCTTGCGACAACACAGGACTTATAATTGCTATGCTCATGAAAATTTCAACCAATGTAGCCCCCAAGGGCGGGTCATTATGCAATAATGAGCAGGGACTTTATAGATATAACCATGTAAATTTGAACAGCAATGTGTAGCCCCCAAGGGCTGGCTTAGTAAGATAATCTTGGCTGGGACTTTGTATATAATTGATAATAACATCATATAATATAGTCTCCACCATGGGGCTTGAATCCACGTCCACAAGGTTAAGAGCTTTGTACTCCACCAACTGAATAGTGGACCGTTCAATATAATGGATTAATGCTTGTGTACCTTCAATTTTTTGTGAGGAGGAATTGGTAGCCCCAAGGGCTAACTCATTTAGAATGTGATGAGTCGGTCTTCAATAAGTTGAGCAAAAATGACTTTGCATTAGCCCCCAAGTGACATGGTGCATCTTTGGCGGTGACATGGGACTTGCATATTTGATATAATCCCAATCTGAATAATATAGCCCCCAAGTGCCGGTCGTGGCTGCGGCGACTCGGGACTATTCCTTCCATTGTAGAATAAATCATATCCATTGATAAAAATAATAGCCGTTCGCTAAAGCGACTTTGAAAACCTCAATCATAACACTGGTTATTGATAATCACAATAGAAATCCAGCCATGTTGGCTAGTCGAGATTTGAATAATATAATCCGGTATGAAAACCTCAATCATTCAATATCATCATGAAAATCCAACCAGTTTTGGCTATTAAAGATTTGAATACCTCATCGGTTGACAAGTAAATCCGGAGTTTAAATACCCGGAGGCTCTTGGCCAATGACGACTTAATGCGCATTCATTGTAAGCCGGAATTTTTGTAACCCGGTGGCCTATAGCCCTTGAGAAAATCAATAATTGATAACCCTTTTGAGACACCAATTTCAGTGATGAGCTTGGTGAAGCATTTATATAAGTCATAATTACGCAAATCCTGCTGAGTTTAAACAACATATGCCTGGCGACTTAACGTCAAGGGCAGGCGAGTAACCACCAAATGTAGTCTTACCCTGCACACAAGTAGATCACAAGAACCCTTGGCGGTTTACATGAGGCGAATCATAATACCTCACATATAACCACGGTGATATTGAATTTGTAGTGCGGTTTACATGACACTGTCGATGGGTGATAACCCAATCTTTAGAAGCCAATGCTTCCACATAGATGATGATTGTCATAATGGCGACTTATAGTCAAAAGTCAAGCGGGTTAAGAATAAAACACTTATATACATTTGAGATATAATCCAAAAAAGGTCTCAAGTCAAACCCAAAATTGTTACATAAAAATACTTTAAAACTTAAGGCTTCGATTCGTATCGATCAAAAACCGTTTCAAAGGGTTGAGCTAAGATTGAATACGATCATATAGCCCCGATGGCTTTGGCGTTGCCGATCAAGAGGGTGCCGACAGCTATATTCTCTTTGGTTGAATATGACCTATGTTTGAACAGGAAGCCCCCAAATGACCTTGAGAGTTGTGTAACGATGCTGATTCAAATACGATCCACGTCGGAACCAGAAGAGGTTAAGCTATGATCCGGATATGATCAAGAAGCCCCCTAGTGAGTTTGGCAGTGTGCCGATCAAAAGGGTTTTGACAGCTATGATCTCTTTGGTTCGAATACGACCTATGTTTGAACAGGAAGCCCCCAAGTGACCATATATTAGCATTGCACCGATCAAGAGGGTACCGACAGCTATGCTCGATGAGCAGGAAACCCCCAAGTGACCATAATAAGATAAGCCGTAAGGCAGGATACCTATGTTTGAACCGCGTATCATGGCAGCAAGTTCTTTTTGGCAACCTTTAATTTTTCTTAGAACTTCGAACTTGCGAGATTAATTCTTTGAACGGAACTTTAAACGGTTTGAAAGCTTCAAAATTTTGTGAAGGACAAATTTACCTTGAGCGGATTTTGAACGGTTTGAGAGCTTCAAAAATTTGTGAGGAAAAATTTACCTGGGCGGCTTTTGAACGGTTTGAGAGCTTCGAGTGCTTTGTGGGAGAAAGATGTCTCTTGAACGGATTTTAAACGAGTCCTTATTTTGAGCCGAAATCTTACGATGGCTTTTAAATTTTCATCGATCTAGCGTAATCTCCGGGGCCGGGTTATTTTCCTTCAATGACCGGAGTTCTTGAATTCATTGAAACCGGCTAATTTTGTCGAGTCATACCATTGTAGCCCCCGAGTCTCAGGACGACTCGAGGAGTTGGCTTCAGATTCTCCATATTTGACCATAGCAGAAGGTATACATCATTGGCATTGATAGCGCGATGTGAATCCACAGAAGGTTGAGGTGACTGCGGCGGGTTATAAATGATCCCGTATGAGCCGTGTCAGCAACTCGGCCAATGGCTCCTTCCAACTGGCTGTTTGAAGTTAACCAAACTATAGTGGGGCGACTTGTGCACCTGCCCATTGAACTATCCAGTGCAGACGGCGGCTGATAATATATGATAATTTGCCTCTAATTTGTTGGAAGGAAACCAGGCTTCCCAAGTAGTGACTTGCTCATACTCAATAAAACAGCTCATCCAGACAAGTGCAGCCCAATGTGTTGATGTAGACCAGGCCGCGAGAGACAGGCGGATGAACCGGCTGCGACGTTGTAAGCCGGCGCGGACGGACGAGTCAACCAAGTCATGTTGATGTAGTGAACAATTGTCCAGCCTCTACAACATCGCAAACCAGAGTAATTGCTCTTTTAAAGAAAACAATATATAATATATAAAAATATACTGGATGGATTTCACCTCATATGTTAGGCCAAAAATTATCCACCGCGGAGTTGATGATCACCACGGTAAAGCTTAAATCAATCACGGTCGAGTCGGCCGCGGGAGCAGACAGATGAGCCAGCCGCGGTGTTGTAAGCCTGCAGCGGATTGGCGATTCAATCACGAGCGCGGTAAACCACGCGGATGGCGAGTCAATCACGTCGTGTTGATGTAGATCGAGCTGCACGGGTGGTGGCTTGCGCACACCCATTCAACAGCAAGCGGGCGCGGACGCCGGTCCATGATGATGCTTTAACACGCACTCTCGTATTTTTCATCGCATGACATTCAGCCGCAGGTTGATGATGACTTGTGAATCCTCGCTCATATAAGGGTTAGTACTAGTAATTCTATGAAACCATCAGTAGTGTTTGTAGTCTCGCTTTGGTATTACACATGATCATAGTCTTTCTGACACGTGTGTTCACGAGAGAGGAGGCGGCTCAACCGCCCTGGCGAATCATCGTCGCGCTGCAGGCGTGGCTCAGGCAACGGTGACTTAAGCGTGGCAAGTCACGGCGAGTCAATGGAGCAGGGGGCGGCTCAAGGTGGCAGAGTTAGCTTGTGGTTGTGGTGACCCGCCTGCGTCGGCAGAGTGAAATAGCACCAGCTGGGCAGGCGAGTCTGTAGCGGACTCTTCCCTTGAGGCCTTCAAAAGTGCACACGATTTGTACTAATGGATCTCCACACGAGCCTGTACTGCTACGTGCCCTGGCGGCCTGGCCGTCCCTTGCGCATAAGCTTATGTCACGTGTCCTGTCAGTTTGGACGAACGAGTGGAGACCCTTCAAGCGCGGTTGTGTGTGCTTGCGCTGGCTATGCAGCCTGTATGTGTGCAAACGTGAAGGCGTCCTCCATACATGCTGACAACTTTGGTGCTATTACTACTAGCAATTGATGCGCTAGTATCAGTATTCTTTGTCTTCCATCCAGAGTAGTTTTCCATTAAACCTAGGGACTCGTGACATGCAATGATGCTTGTTTCTTTAGACTAGCCACAGTGGGAGTAACCCGGTAGTAACATCGAGTCCAACTCAGCAACTTTGCTTATGTGGCAATGAGTTAATGAGGAGAGAGGAAGTTACGATAACAGCTGAATTCTTGTAACATCACATGTCCCAATGCAATATGAGTCTATAACCTAATAAATGAAGCTTTGCATGTTACCACACTTATGTTACTACCCACTATGAAGGTAGTAACATAGTCTAGGGATTTGTGTATGCTACTAGTGTATGTTATTATGCATTGTGGCTAGTCTTATTCCTTTGCTCTCACGTCTAAAAAAGCAATAGCAGTGAAAACTTGGCGGATTTGACCTGCACCACTAGCCTTTCTTTTGCTGCCATGATTTATCCTCGTATCGATTGATTTCGGGTCATGGGCATCTTCGGAAATTGCATGTATGCCTCTTCCTTTCTTGACTGTTTCCTTGACTTTTTTATACTAAGCGTTTTTTTCGGGCTGCCGACTTTGCTTTTGGTTGACCAGTAGTAGCAGCGATCAAACTCGTAAATACTACTCCCTCCGTCTAGGTGTGTAAGTTATCTTACGAAAATCAAATATTCCCAAAACACTTAGGCACAGTACATTAACTCCCTCCTTGTTTCTTGTTTTGTGACATATCAACCAATAAGAGATGTGGGCCGTGCATGCTTTCAATGAATTAAGACTACCAAACATGACATGCAGTGGTTAGTTCATTGCATGCAATGCTATTAATTAGCAAAAAGACATTAAGTTTTCTTATTTTCCTCTCCGCCTTGGTTGCGGTGCACAGCATAAGATGACTTACACACCTAGACGGAGGGAGTACTCGGCAGAACGGCTGATGTCCAGACGCATTGAAACTTGTCAATCACACGTCACGCACTGCGGTTTACGAGGTCTACAGATTAACTCAGATCCGGACGGCTGTTGCAACAGCGACTTGCTGATTACCCTTTTTTAGATCGACCCAAATGAGTACTAATTTAATGAGCCTACTTCGGTCGATGGAACCTGCTTGTTTTGGCAGATGATGTGAGATGGTGGCTTATCTCAGCGAAACCGATCTCTTGCCGATCTCGGCGGCTCTGCGACGCGACAGCGCACAGCCGAAATCATCTCATGTCGGCTTTTGGCGAGTCGTAGGACACATTGATGCATAGATGCGACCCTAAATATTCTCTATCTCAATCTTGTAAATACTGCTGCTGAAAACTTGTACTTGTAATTGATATAGATCTTTCAAAAATTGGTTCTTCTTCCTCCGGAAAATTGCGAGCTTCACGATCCTTGTGAGAGATCCCTCCAAGAACTCAACACCACCGTGCACGAGCCCCACGGTGGGCGCCAACTGTCGTGGAATTGTCATGGCAGATGCCCTTAGCGTGAGGACTTAGTCGCGAGGCCAACGCATCTATTGTGGTAGCTTGAGAGGGGTTGGGCGAAATCGAGAGACGCAACACAAGACAAAGATAGCTTCGGGCCCTAGAAAACATCATCCGGAATAGACCTACATGCTGTTTGTGGCTAGGTCTCACTATGATCATGAGGGAGTCGCCGGTAAGCCGGCTATTTGTGTCTATCCCTAGAGATTGTTTCTTGTTGCCTGTCCCTCTTGGGGTGCCCTGCCCCTCCTTATATAAGTTGAAGGGGCGGGTTACATGTGGAGTCCTATTAGGATTAGGACTAACTTATTCTCTATTACAAGTCGGATACAAGTACGGGTCTTGCTTCCTCGTAAAGAAAATATTCCTCATTCCTTATGTCTTAAGCCGGCCCACCATGTCTGAGCCGGCCTCTTTGAACATGGGCCTAGTCTTCTATGTGACCATACGTCGGGGTCATCCGTGAGTCGTCGACCGGTGAGCCGCCAGACCCGTGAGTCGCCAGTCCACCGAGGTCATCGGTGCTGCGCCAAGTCCGGCAGGTCATACTTCCGGCCGGGTCATACCATGAGGTATATCCCGACACGAGGGCTTCGCCTAAGCACCTCTGATGTGCTCGAGGTGGACTATGGTGGAGGGGCACCGCTTTGCACGGTTGGGAGATCAAGCTGATCAACTTGTGTATCTAGGGTGCCCCCTGCCCGTATATAAAGGAGCAAGGGGAGGTGCGGCCGGCCGAGGAGGCGCCGGGAGGAGTCCTACACCTACAGGAGTGGGACTCCCCCCCCCCTTTCCATGTTGGACTAGGAGAGAGGGGGAAGAGGTGGAGGGAGGAAGGAAGGGGGCGCGCCCCCTCTCCTGTCCTATTCGGAATGGGGGCGAGGCG
>JAHIAM010005269.1:0-22721 GCA_021605205.1 Aegilops longissima
AATAGGCGGATACGAGACTTGTGCACAACCTACTAAGAAAAATGCACTTCTATCCCAAGTATGCTATATGTATGGTTTTCCGATGATATGATCCAAGATGATCGAGTATGAAAATCTTAATGTAGTATGATGCTATGGTTCTTGCTTAAAAGCTCTTTTCTTATATTTTCCTTTTGCTTAAAAGCTTGTTTGTCTCCTTCTCTTTTGAGATCTTACTTTGGCATCTTATGAAAAACTTCACGAACCAAGATAGCAATTGTGCATATGCGATGACAACCTTGTGGCACAAGATATCAAGATGCCTGTACCAAGATGATATGGTATGTATGCTATGGGAACTATGAGGATGTAGGGTGGAACCCTAGGGGCCGATCTTTTACGTTTGGAGAGGGTCCCTACGAGGAACACGAAGAACGAGCGGAAGAGCACGAGGGAAATCACGGGGGAAAACACAAAAGAACCACTCAAACCAACAAGATTCGATTACACATGCGCTAGATCGATGAACACAAAGAGAGATACACGATCCACGATCAACAAAGGACGATACACGAGGTAACCGATTCTTCTCCGTGAGGAGGTCTTGATTGTCTTCCCTTGAAGGGGGTCTTGAATCCGCTTGGGGGATCTTCTCCGATGGAGGCACGTCTCCGAGGAGAAGGTAACCAGGTGGATGAGCAAAGCTCTTACACAAACATGAGCTAATCCTTTGCTAACCCTAACTAGGAGGAGGGGTTGGTCTATTTATAGTCTAAGCCACGAAGGGGTAAGTGGGAAAGGGTTACATGGGCTTGGCCGAGTCTTTACCTGTGCAGGCGGAAGTTCAGGCAGGGGCGGAAGTTCAAGTGCAAGGGTTCGGCCGGGTTCGGGCTATCCAGAGGAGGTGGCGGCTCGGGGCTGGTGCGGACTCCGGGGGCCGGAGGTTCAGGCAGAGCCGGAAGGTCAGGACTTTCGAGCTTGTCCTGCTTCTTCTTCCTTCTCCTCTTCCATGCTTGGCCTTGGTCCTTGGATCCTCCATGGTCGTCTCGGTTGTACCTAAGTATACGCAAGGTCCATGCATGAGGTAGTAGCCATGTCCCACATGAGGAATGTGACGGTTCGAAGAGGAGTGAGTTCACCTTGTGTCCAATGGCGTATGGTCGAGGTCTCGTCATATGTCCTCTTGGGGCTTGGAGAGTAGTCTGAGTGTACATGGTGATGAGCGTGGGATGCTCGCATCATCTCCCTCCTTGGGAAAGATCCGACCTCGGATCGTGATCCTCATCACCATGGAAACGGTTGTCGTGGACGGACTTGTAGTTGGACGAAGTTGAAGACATTGCGCAATCCAAGTACTCCAAGGTGTCTCCGGTATGTGGTACATGCAAAATGAGCAAACACAAAGTGCACTTGGAAATACAATGGTTAGCGCACATAAAATGTCCATCAATTAAGTGTGAGTCCTTGCGAAGGGATAGTGCGTGACGAAGCGCATGAAGCTTATCAAGATGATATAGAATGATATGCAAAGCATTCATGGGATAATTAGCATGGTGCACAAATCGACAAATTCTACCATTGTGCAAAATGATGTCATAGAGGGATGGTTTATCAAGAGCATGAACATGGTAATTGGTGCTCAATGTGATTATGTTGTCATGCAATTGATGATGGGCAATATGATCATGATGTATGAATATGCCATCAAGAAAGATCACAACAAATTTGCTAAGGAAGTGTACAAACTCATATATCATGGATGACATGGGAATATAAGATGCAACAAGGCAATCATATTGTGAGTCAATCCATGCATAGGGTGCAAACTTGTGGTGAGTATAATATGTCCATCGAGCATGACATGTATGAGCACAATCAACAAATATGGAGGTGTTGGTGTACCAAAGCTCGATGTCGAGGCATGAGTGGAGTTTCGAAGGTGCATCCAATAAGTGCGAGCGCTCCTCAATGTGAAGGTCCATAGAGTCAATCTCCAATGTTGCTCCTCCATCTAATAGATGTAACATGTAGACAACAAGAAGGAAACAACAATGAAAGAGGGACCCATCCACTATGCGTATTTGAGGATGGCTCAATGGGAAGGAGGTCACCTTTAGGAGTTTCTCAAGGATGATGGAGTTGCACATCTTGTATGCCTTCACATAACCAATATGTCTCATGACGGTATCGCCTTGTGAATCCTTGAACATGACAAACACTCGGAAAAACAAATGAGGTTAGCATAAATGCAAAACCTAACATTCGTGTGGTAAGATACCCAACAAGTGTATGCATCATGCTCATCATAAGAAAGAACAAGGGAGCATTTCATAGTATGGAGGCATATGATGCGAGAACAACTAAATACAATAGGCTCAATCAAACAAGCATGCATCAAAAGTAAAGTGTCAAAGTCTCTAAGATCAATAAGCATAGTATGGTTGCACTCAATACAAGTGGATATGAAAGAGGCAACTAATGGACACAAGAGACAATGATCAAGATATATCATGTGAGAGGCATGAGCATATATGTCATCAACCCAAGAAAGCGAGTAATAGTGGAACATGGGTGATGCAACATAGCAAGCAATCATAGCAATCAAGTCAAACAAGCTAGTAGTGCGAAGATGCAAAATACTAGAGGGAATCATGGCAAGCATGTCATGTGTGCAAATAGTGGGCATGAATAATGGACATGATATATCACAAGCATGAAAGCAAGATATGAGTAGAATGGCATGAATGTATTGGTGAGAGGCCATATGTAAATAGCAATGGGGCATCATGACTCTCCCAACACAACAAACATCAATAGTATGGAGCACATGGTAAACATGGCGATAGCAACAAGTATCTCCACCAAGCATGCAAATACACATAGAATTATCATAATGGTGAATCATGGGTAGATGCAAGCAAGGGTCACAATTGCATGACAAAGGCATAGGAGTAAAAATAACATGCAAAGTGAACACGGGAAAATGAGCATAAGGTGACAATTGGTAAATAGCCCATAGCCGTGTGAGAGACAAGTAAAAGAGATGCTCGTAGTCCTTGCGCAAAAGGAATGGTGGTAATGATAGTCCACGGGATCCCAAGTCATCGTTGCTCTCAAGAGCTTGTTTCATCAACTCATGGGATTGAGAAGTTGACGAGTGTATGTGGGTACCTACACAAAACAAAGACAAAGGGAAAATTGTGTGTTCGTGGTAGATGTACACATCATCCATCATGATGTGCACATGCATGTGTCGGTTAGTACAAAATAGCCAATGCTCAAATAAATGAGATGCGTGATATAGAAACATGTTATCCATCATGATAGGTTTGTTGTGATGTATAGCATAATGGAGACTCAAATTGTGTAATGCATCATGGGAAATATTTAGAGCATTGTTATTCATGGAATGCATATGGTGCACGCAATTATGGGAATCATGCAAAGTATGAGATGCATCAAAATCTCCTAATATGTATGGGGAAACTATGGGGGTCTCCTCATGAGCAAGAGTAGAAACATCACGTGGAGAATATTGACAACATCCAAAACAATGCATATTTGGAACAATGTGATCATGGCATGGTATAGTAGATGAATTGCGCAAATCATGTAAAGGAAGCATTGGCAATATCATCACAAGAGAAACAAAAGCCAATGACCATCATCTCGTCATCTATGCCATAAGTGCAAATGGGATTGATTTTAATGGGGCATGCATAGTTACTATGTTGAGATTGAAATGATGCAACATGGGAGATCTCACTCATAGCATATGACAAGTTCAATGGATTGTCAAACATGACGTGACCAATAGAATTTTCACATGATATCCTATGGAGCATAGCATCACAACTAGGCAATTCAACATGCTCATCATCATATTCATCATAAATAGGTAAGCAAGGCATGAAGAAGTTTCACTAGCATGAAGCATGGTAATAGGTGGGTCAACATCATGGGAGCAATCCATGTCAAGAGAGTCCACTAGTGGGACAAGAGAAGCACCATCACCTATGTTACCTTTGGAGAATCGCTCATGTGTTGTAGGTGAGGTGTCGAAGATCCAATCGTTGTCATCTTCATCTTGATGGTACCATGTGGGGGGTGCATCATCGTCCACCATGGCCATCGGTGTTCCCTTTGGAGGGATGGACTCGTCGAGGATAGGCATGTCGTCATGTAGGAGACCTAGCACCAAAGAAGAAAACACACTAGGAGTAGAGGTGAAGTCGTTAGAAATCATGGTGGCCTCACATGCCGTGTCAACTACGTCACTCACTAAGTGTTGTGGCTCACTCACTCCCTCTTGGATGATTTCACTCATATGGTTGGTGGAGTCACTCAAATGGCGCTCAACCTCACATAGGATGTGTGGCATGCTCTCATGTGTGGGGCTAGTGGTGGTCACACTCATCCTCTCATAGGAAATGCTCTCAATGTCACGTATGGTGGAGTCACTCATCTCTCTCATGGGGTGGTGGCTCTCCTCACATGACAAATGGGGCAGCTCAACATATGTGGGTGTTGGAGAGGTGTAGGTGCAAATGTCTCCATGCGCGGTCGCGTAGCTTGACTCGGAGTATGAGTCCAATATGGGCGCCGTACTCATGTTGTAGAAGAGATTAGCGCTCGTCGCCGTGGTCGAAGGGGATGGCCCTTGCTCGACCATTTTGTCACCGTCTTTGATGAGGACATCAATACCATTGTTACACCCACAGCCCCTACTGCTACATATACTGGACCAATTACTAGAGCTCGCGCACGCCAATTAAATTATCAGGTACTTTCGTTTCTTGGTAATGATTCTAATGTTCATGAGAATATGATGCTGCCTAAATTGGATACATTTGTTTTGCTTACAAATGAAGGCCCTAGCTTGGAGAAGGATGGACATTGGAGCAAGAACAAGCATGGAGATAATGCCATGCGCAAGGGAACAAACGGAGTTACAAGTGATGATTTCAGGACTTTGAAGCCACCATAATGGATGCATGAAGCCTTGGACGAAATATACAAGATGCTACTTCATAAATGTCGTCCCGAGGCTATTCTAGGTGCTGCGTCACCTTATTAGTGGGCCAGGCCCATGTAATTTCGAAATACTTAAGTATAGGCTGTTTTTAGAGTCCGTATGTGTGGGAAACAAGAGTTAGGGTTGATTTGGACCCCTCCACCAAAGGCCACGAAATTCCCCCTCTTCCTCCATATATACAGCCCTTAGGGCACCGTTTAGACCTTGGGTTTTGTTTAGATAAAAGTTCGCCATAGCTGCAACTTGGCGTGCCGTTTGTGTTCAACGACCGGACAAAGCGCCACAGAACCCCACCTTGATCAATAAAGCTTTCATCTTATATTCGCAATATCCAGATTGCAATCTCAGTTTCTTGCTTGTTCTTCGTTTGCTCGCAGAAAGCAGACCCTCGTGGTCGGAGTTGATGCGTGCTCGGCGTGGTCAATAACCTCTCGGAGTTGGTTTAGCGATTGCTAAGGCGCGGCGTCCTCGCACGTTAAGTAGTCGGATCGTCAAAGTCGACTTCCTCCAAAGCGAAAACCAACATCTCAGCGAAAGGCAGGACACCTTTGCCTCTATCAAGTGGTATCAGATTTTCAGGTTGCTCGGTGAGATTTTACAGTTTTTCGTAGATTAGATCGAGTCTGTTCTTCATACCTAAAGTCCACGAAAAAGCCACAAAAAAAATTAGGGTTAGTTCATCATATCGAACCAATCGAGCCTTTGCATAATCTTTTTAGGGTTTTGCTTTGTTGAATTTGCGGTTGCATCGTCGTGTCAAGTTCTTTGGTCTTAGAGTCTAGTCTTTTAGAGTTTGAGTTACGGTCATAAGTTGTCACGCCGCCGCACCATCATCATCGCCTTGCCATCTACCACCATTGCTTATCCGCCAGCTCTGAATCCGTATCCATATACCACCACCAATCCGTATCCATATACCACCACCGCTACCATATATCACCACCGCTGCCATATACCACCACCATATATCCACCACCAATCCGAGTTCTTCTCATATTAGGTTTGTTTTCGAGATCCATCTAGTTTCCGATTTGTGTTTTCCTTGTCGGAGTAGGTTTCGGAAAAAAAAAGAGTCTGGAAACCACCCTCCGTTTAGGCCCAAAATTTTCCGAAAACGCACTTGTCGAAAAATTTTCTGGCTATCCTATTTTTAGGTGTTTCTAAGTGTATTGAGACGATCGCCGTTATAGAAAGTTTTTTGACCCGTTTCAGTTTTGGGTCAAGGCGGCGAAAAAAAAAATTTTTTTGGTCGAAAAAATTTCGTGGCCATCTGTCGATTTGACACAGGAAGAGTTTTGAGACACTCGCCATTATAGTGATTTTTCGCAAAAAAAAAAAAGAGCAAGCGCAAAAAAAAAAGAGCGAATTTTTTTTCAGAGTGCTTTTCCGTTGTTTCGTGCAGCGCCGTGATTTTGTTAGTGTTCTAGGCTCGCTTCTCTAGCACGGTCTAGCCTAGGACCAAAGACCTGATCTGCGTCGTTGAGCGTTTATTCAACTTTGCATCTCTGAATTGATTATTGCTGACCCTTTTGCTACCATATTATAAGCCTTCCCAGCTCCACATACATCTACATCGTGCGTTTGACTCTCACAGTAATCGCTCTATCCAAGCTTTGAGAGTTTGACTACATCGGTTGCCGATCACCTTTCTTCTTTGGGTAAGCTGGTAAGAATTTGAGATTTGCTTGACGGTTGTGATTGTCCACCACACCACCACCACCACTTCCTAGTAGTCTGTGAATCATATTCTTGTGTGTTTCTATTCTGCTAACCATGGCAGGATCACAAGCCGGAGACTGGCTGGGAGAACATGACAAACAAAGCGCTACATGATAAGTTTCAACAAATGATGAGTGGGCAGGTGGACGATGTGCTAAATAGATTTGAAGAGGCCATGGAGAAGATAGATGGCATTGAGAAGTTTAATGAATTGCTCGTGCGTCTACCACCACCACCACGGCTGCACCTAACGCACCTCTACTACAACAACATGGACTACCTCCACATCGTGAAACAGCCCTCCATGGAGCTTCCCGTGTCCCTCTTGACTGGCCAAGCTCTTTGGTGCTGCTGTTGATACTACGTGGCTCCTGCTGCTGCGGTGGGGAGGATGATTATGTGAGAGCTTACGAGGATGAGGTTGATCAACATCGAACTACGTGCAACCACCAGCACCACAACCACCAGGTCGTCCACATGCAAACAATGGCAATGTTGGGCTCCCCTTGGTGCGAGATCATGACCATCTCCTAAACTGAAATTGAATATTCCACCATTTGAGGGTAGATATGTTTCTGATATATATCTTACTTGGGAGTTAGAAACTGAACAACGATTTACATGTTTACAATATCACGAGGAGAGGCGTGTTCCTGCTGCTGTTTGTGCTTTCACTAGCTTTGCATGTGTTTGGTGGTCGAACATTGTAGATTATATCCTGTTCCAGCTACTTGGGCTGCTTTGAAAACTGCTATGCGTACTCGTTGGGTTCCACCATATTATCAGCGTGAATTACTTCAAAAATTGCAGCGCTTAAGACAAGGAAAAATTGGTGAAGAATATTATCAGGAATTACAAACTGGCTTGATTAGATGTGGTATTGTTGAGGAGAATGAAGCTATGCTTGCACGTTTTCGGGTGGATTAAATAGAGATTCAGAACATTCTAGACTACAAGGATTATAATAATATCACTCGATTATTCCATCTTGCTTGTAAAGCTGAGCGTGAAGTCAGGATCGGCGGGCCTTGGCGCGGACTAACTTTTCTGCAGGTCGACCTTCATCATGGACACCACGTGCATCATCTACTTCCACGTTCTACTACACGGCACCTCCGTGGCTGCCTCCTCCAAGTGATACAAGAAAGCAGGCACAACCACCACTATCGCCAAGAGTACACTGTTGGGCCTACAGAGCTCTTCTTCTTCCATGGCGTCAGCAGGGCACACAAGTGATATTATTTGTCGTCGTTGTAAGGGAAGAGGACATTTTTGAGAGAATGCCAATCTCAGCGTGTGATGATTGCTCACGAGGATGGTGGGTATGAGTCGCTAGTGACTATGATGAAGAGACTTTGGCTCTTATTACACATGAAGAACACGGTGGAGATGATTCTGATTTTGAGGCGCAATACATGGCTCTTGAAGATCTTGGCAGGTATGAATGTTTAGTTGCTCAACGTGTTTTGAGTGTGCAGGTTACACAAGCTGAGCAAAATCAGAGGCATAACTTGTTCCATACAAAGGGAGTTGTGAAGGAGCGTTCTATTAGCGTCATCATAGATGGAGGAGCTGCAACAACTTGGCTAGCATGGATATGGTGGAGAAGCTTTCTCTCACCACAAGACCACATCCACATCCTTAGTACATCCAATGGTTCAACAACAGTGGCAAGGTTAAGGTAACACGTACTGTTAGGTGTGCATTTTAGTATCTCTACATATGCTGA
Source organism: Aegilops longissima (assembly GCA_021605205.1). Classification (NCBI taxonomy): domain Eukaryota; kingdom Viridiplantae; phylum Streptophyta; class Magnoliopsida; order Poales; family Poaceae; genus Aegilops; species Aegilops longissima. The sequence goes on from JAHIAM010005269.1 coordinate 8,463, forward strand.
TTATGTTGATTGTGATGTGGTACCTATGCAAGCATGTTCCTTATTACTTGGTAGACCATGGCAATTTGATAAAATTCTGTACACCATGGTAGAAACAATCAGTATACTCTTGTTCACAAGGATAAAAATATTACTTTGCTTCCTATGACTCCTGATTCCATTTTGAAAGATGATATTAATAGAGCTAATAAAGCAAAACAGGAGCAAAATAAGAGTGAAAATCAGATTGTGGCAAAAGAATTTGAGCAACAAATGAAGCCTAATAATAAACCATCTAATGTTGCTTCTGAAATTAAACTGAAAAGTGCATGTTTATTTGCCACCAAATCTGATATTGATGAGCTAGATTCTAGCAAATCTGTTTGCTATGCTTTTGTGTGCAAAGAGGCATTATTTTCATTCGAGGACGTGCCTTCCTCTTTGCCCCTGCTGTCACTAACATTTTGCGGGAGTTCGCCGGCGTCTTCCCACAAGGCGTGCCACCGGATTACCACCTATTCGAGGGATTGAGCATCAAATTGACTTAATTCCGGTGCATCGCTACCAACCGCGCACCATACCGTACCAATCCGGAGGAGCGAAGGAGATTATCGTCAAGTACAGGAGCTGCTCGACAAAGGTTATATCTGCGAATCTCTTAGTCCTTGTGCTGTTCCTATTATACTAGTGCCTAAAAAGGATGGTACGTCGGCGTATGTGTGTTGATTGTAGAGGCATTAATAATATTACTATTTGTTATCGTCATCCTATTCCTAGGCTAGATGATATGCTTGATGAATTGAGTGGCTCTACAATATTCTCCAAAGTTGATTTGCGTAGTGGATACCATCAAATTCGTATGAAATTGGGAGATGAATGGAAAACAGCATTTAAAACTAAGTTTGGATTATATGAGTGGTTAGTCATGCCTTTTGGGTTAACTAATGCACCTAGTACTTTCATGAGATTAATGAGCGAAGTTTACGTGCTTTCATTGGACGATTTGTGGTAGTTTACTTTGATGATATACTGATTTATAGCAAATCTTTGGAAGAACATTTGGAACATTTACGTGCTGTTTTTAATGCTCTCGTGATGCACGTTTGTTTGGTAACCTTAGGAAGTGCACCTTTTGCACCGACCGAGTATCTTTTCTTGGCTATGTTGTTACTCCACAGGAATTGAAGTTGATAAAGCCAAGATTGAAGCTATTGAGAGTTGGCGCAGCCCAAAGCGGTCACACAAGTGAGGAGTTTTCTTGGACTCGCTGGTTTCTATAGGCGTTTGTGAGAGACTTTAGCACCATTGCTGCACCTCTCAATGAGCTTACAAAGAAGGATGTGCCTTTTGTTTGGGGTACCGCACAGGAAGAAGCCTTCACGGTATTGAAAGATAAGTTGACACATGCTCCTTTACTCCAACTTCCTGACTTTAATAAGACTTTTGAGCTTGAATGTGATGCTAGTGGAATTGGATTAGGAGGTGTGTTATTACAAGATGTGATAGAGGCAAAGGTGTCCCTTCTTTCGATGAGATGTTGGTTTTCGCTTTGGAGGAAGTCGACTTTGACGATCCGACTACGAGCGTCTTGAGGACGTCGCGCCTTATGTCGCTAAACTAACTCCGAGAGGTTATTGACCACCGAACACGATCAACGACCACGAGTGCATTTCCTGCGAGCAAGCGAAGAACAAGCAAGAAACTGAGATTGCAATCTGGATATTGCGAATATAAGATGAAAGCTTTATTGATCAAGGTGGGGTTACTGTGGCCTTTGTGCAGTCGTTGAACACAAGCGAAATGCTGCGAAGTTGCAGCTATGGCGAACTTTTAGTCCAAACAAAACCCAAGGTCTAAGCGGTGCCCTAAGGGCTGTATATATGGAGAAAGAGGGGAATTTCGTGGCCCTTGGTGGAGGGGTCGAAATCAACCCTAACTCTTGTTCCCCACACATACGGACTCTAAAACAGCCTATACTTAAGTATTTCGAAATTACATGGGCCTGGCCCAATAATAAGGTGACGAAAGCACCTAGAATAGCCTATGGACGAATATTATGAAGTGGCATCTTGTATATTTCGTCCAAGGCCTTATGCACTCATTAGGGTGGCTTCAAAGTCCTGGAATCATCACTTGTAACTCCGTTCTTGTTCTCCTTGCGCATGCCAACATCTCCATGCTTGAACTTGCTCCAAGGTTCATCTTTCTTGTCCATGGTAGGCCCTTCATTTGTAAGCAAAACAAATGTATCCAATTTAGGCAGCATCATATTCTCATGAACATTGGAATCGTTACCAAGAAACGAAAGTACCTGATAATTCAATTGGCGTGCGCGAGCTCTAGTAATTGGTCCAGTATGTATAGCAGCAGGGGCTGTGGGTGTAACAATGGTATTGATGTCCTCATCAAGATGGCAAACCTGTTGCATACTTTTCTGAAAAATTGAGTGGGCCTAGTCTGAACTATTCTACTTATGACAAAGAATTATATGCTCTTGTTCGGACTTTAGAGACATGGCAACATTATTTATGGCCCAAAGAATTTGTTATACATTCTGATCATGAATCTTTGAAACATATTAAAAGTCAAGCTAAACTGAATCGTAGACATGCTAAATGGGTTGAATTCATTGAGACTTTCCCTTATGTCATTAAACACAAGAAGGGTAAAGAAAATGTTATTGCTGATGCTTTGTCTCGTCGCTATACTATGCTTTCACAACTTGACTTCAAAATATTTGGTTTGGAGACCATCAAAGATCAATATGTGCATGATGCTGATTTTAAAGATGTAATGCAGAATTGTAAAGAAGGAAGAACATGGAACAAGTTCGTTATTAATGATGGTTTTGTGTTCCGTGCTAACAAGCTATGCATTCCTGCTAGCTCTGTTAAGTCTTCTGTTGTTGCAGGAGGCGCATGGAGGAGGATTAATGGGACACTTTGGCGTCAAGAAGGCGGAGGATATACTTGCTACACATTTCTTTTGGCCAAAGATGAGCCGGGATGTTGAGCGTTTTGTTGCTCGCTGCACTACATGTCAAAAAGCTAAGTCACGACTCAATCCTCATGGTTTATATATGCCTTTGCCTATGCCTAGTGTTCCTTGGGAGGATATATCTATGGACTTTGTTTTAGGTTTACCTCGAACAAAGAAGGGAGGATAACATATTTGTTGTCGTGGATAGATTCTCGAAAATGGCACACTTTATACCATGTCATAAAAGCGATGATCTTTGTTAATGTTGCTGATTTGTTCTTTCGTGAAATTATTCGCTTGCATGGTGTGCCAAATACTATTGTTTCAGATCGCGATACTAAATTTCTTAGCCACTTTTGGAGATGTTTATGGGCTAAGTTGGGGACTAAACTGCTTTTTAGTACTACTTGTCACCCCAAACCGATGGACAAACTGAAGTAGTCAATAGAACATTGTCTACTATGCTTAGGGCTGTTTTGAAGAATAATAAGAAAATGTGGGAAGAATGCTTGCCTCATATTGAATTTGCTTATAATCGTTCATTGCATTCTACAACTAAGATGTGCCCTTTTGAAATTGTGTATGGCTTCCTACCTCGTGCACCTATTGATTTGTTGCCTCTTCCATCTTGGAGAAGGTTAATTTTGATGCTAAAGAACGTGCTGAATTGATTTTAAAATGCATGAGATAACTAAGGAAAACATTGAGCGTATGAATGCTAAATATAAACTTCTGGAGATAAGGGTAGAAAACATGTTGTCTTTGCACTGGAGATCTTGTTTGGTTACATTTGCGTGAGATAGGTTTCTAATTTGCATAAATCAAAGCTAATGCCACGTCTTTGATGGTCCATTTAAGGTGTTAGAAAATAAATGATAATGCATATAAACTTGAGCTGCCTGCAGATTTTGGGGTTAGTCCCACTTTTAACATTGCAGATTTGAAGCCTTATTTGGGTGAGGAATATGAGCTTCCGTCGAGGACGACTTCATTTCAAGAAGGGGAGGATGATGAGGACATCAATACCATTGTTACACCCACAGCCCCTATTGCTACATATACTGGACCAATTACTAGAGCTCGCGCACGCCAATTAAATTATCAGGTACTTTCGTTTCTTGGTAATGATTCTAATGTTCATGAGAATATGATGCTGCCTAAATTGGATACATTTGTTTTGCTTACAAATGAAGGCCCTAGCTTGGAGAAGGATGGACATTGGAGCAAGAACAAGCATGGAGATAATGCCATGCAAGGGGAACAAGAACGGAGTTACAAGTGATGATTTCAGGACTTTGAAGCCACCATAATGGATGCATGAAGCCTTGGACGAAATATACAAGATGCTACTTCATAAATGTCGTCCCGAGGCTATTCTAGGTGCTGCGTCACCTTATTAGTGGGCCAGGCCCATGTAATTTCGAAATACTTAAGTATAGGCTGTTTTTAGAGTCCGTATGTGTGGGAAACAAGAGTTAGGGTTGATTTGGACCCCTCCACCAAGGGCCACGAAATTCCCTCCCTCTTCCTCCATATATATAGCCCTTAGGGCACCGTTTAGACCTTGGGTTTTGTTTAGATTAAAAGTTCGCCATAGCTGCAACTTCTGCGTGCCGTTTGTGTTCAACGACCGGACAAAGCGTCCATGAACCCCACCTTGATCAATAAAGCTTTCATCTTATATTCGCAATATCCAGATTGCAATCTCAGTTTCTTGCTTGTTCTTCGTTTGCTCGCAGGAAACAGACCCTCGTGGTCAGGTTGATCGTGCTCCGGCGTGGTCAATAACCTCTCGGAGTTGGTTTAGCGATTGCTAAGGCGCGACATCCTCGCACGTTCGTAGTCGGATCGTCAAAGTCGACTTCCTCCAAAGCGAAAACCAACATCTCAACGAAAGACGGGACACCTTTGCCTCTATCAGTCTTGGTGTTGGAGGCCCATATGATGTGGCACCTCGTAGCTCGTCTCCATGACCGAAGGGAGTTTCCCATGCTCGCCCATCTTCCTTGGGGGCTTCCGAAGATGGAAGTGTCACCCTCGCTCGTAGGTAGTCGTCTTGGACTTGATGAAGTCGATGTAGGCGTACACGTGGGAAGTAGGCGTACACGTGGGAAGTAGGCGAAGATGACGTATGTCCAAAGGCGAAGATGCCTTGATAGCACTTGGCGAAGATGCCAAAGTGGTTGTTGTAGCCGTAGCACCGTCTTGGTGGTGGTCGTCTCGCGGTCTTCTTTTATGCTCATGAAGCTTGGACTTGGCATGAATTATGGCTAGTTCAGACTTGTACGTTTGCGCTTGTGGATCATCTTCATGTTGATGTTGTCGTTGTCGCACTTGAGCTCGTAGTAGATGTCGTTAATCGTCATCATGCACATGTTGCTTGGATGTGACTTGCCCTTCATGACGATGTTGATCACGAACGTGATGGTGATCTCCATGTAGATGTGGACGAGGACGATTTGCACTTGCATCGTTTCCGCGCTCCGAAGACTTGTGTCTTGAATGTCGCCGCCTTGAAGATGAAGAAGGGGAAGAAGACTTGATCAAGGCTCTAATCTCCTCCATCCTTGCATCTTGCTCCTCTTTATGTGTGGAAAGCTTGTTGTCGATGTAGTCCCTTTTCCTTGCTTCGGAGAGATGAATGTCGATGGAGAAGTTCTCGATGCGCTCTTGCAATCTTGATTGTGCGCCTTGCATTTGTCGTTGTAGATCGAAGATTGACGCTTTGGTGATGTAGTTGTTCATGCCGTCGTTGTTGTCAAAGACCGGAGATGAAATGCCTTGCCTATCCATCACAAGACTCGAGCAAATATGAGTGAGAGAAAGAGAAGAACTAATACCAAATGTACCTTGACCGATGTTGAAGATGGATCAATGATCACTCAATGTGTAACAAGGAAATAGCACAATTGGTACCAATTCTTGTCGGTTTCTCACACCTACACAAGTAAGGATTTTGGTGGAGCTCGCTGAGGATAGTGGCACAAAAATTTGATGCAAAATGTTAGCAAGATTCAATAATGTTGAAAGAGATTCACAAATTCGCAAGTGAAACAAGTAGACCAATGGCAATGAATGGCACACGGAAACGCACACACGGATAGATAAATGGGGTTGTGCAACCAAGGAATGAGCTCAAAATGTGGAATCCACCAAAACGCTCGTGTTGCACAACTCAAGAGAGACGCTAGCACGATTGTTGAATAGGCGGATACGACACTTGTGCACAACCTATAAGATGCAAAATGGATAAATTCTATCCCAAGTATGCTATGTATGTATGGTTCCCGGTGTTTGATCCAAGATGATCGGATATGACAATCTTATATGCAATGTGGTATGATGCTATGGCACTTGCTTACAAGCTTCTTTGCTCTTTCTTTTTCTTTGCTTAAAAGCTTTATTCTCTTTTTTTTTGTATGGCCACTTTGCGAAATGCACAAACCAAGATAGCAAGTGTGTATATGCGGGAACAAACTTGTGACACAAGATATGATAGCAATATATGCACCACGATGATATGGTATGTATGCTATTGGAAGTATGATCACTAATGTGCACAAGTAACGTTGCCGGCAATACTCGAATGGCTAGTCTCGATAGGCAAGTGGCTTAAAATGGGCTAGGGGTTATCAATGCAATTGCAAGGGAATATACAATGGAGGATACCACTATAACAAGATGATATAGAGGTTACCGTCAATGGCGATGATGAGTGGCGGTGTTCTTGATGTAGATACCAAGATGATAGAGTCTTGTCCCTAAGTAGCCGAAACACCTTAGGAAACGGAAAAACCGCAAACTCAAAATCTCAAGGACAAAAGTCAAATGGTGGTAGCGGGAATGCGGTGGTGGTTGCGGAAGTATTGGTGGAAACCCGAGTAGCCGAAGTTGACCGGGTTATGGTGGTGGAAACGTATGATGGGCTATACACGGTGTCGGAGTTGAAGTTGCCGTCCCTAAGTAGCCGAAACACCTTAGGAGACACAACTCTCAACACAACAAAATTGGGTTAAGTTTGGGTGGCGGAAGTGTATGGTGGGCAAGCCTATGCGGAAGTTATGGTGGTGGTTGATGAAGAAGCAACCGTCCCTAAGTAGCCTAAACACCTTAGGAGACTCAAGTCACTACACAAACAACCTCAAATGCTATGGGGATCAAAATTGGTTAGGTTGCGGAAGGCTATGGTGGTATTGCGGATGATGTGGTGGAAGCCCTAGGCAAAGATGCCAAAGTACCAAAACTTTGATGGTGTCAAAAGGTGGTGAAACCAAGGTGAGGACCTCGGGCACGTCGATAGCTTCAAAACGAGCCAAAGAACACTCAAATTGGAGTTCGGAGTGAAAAGTTATGATGAAAGCGGTGAAGAAGGCTGATGCTGAAATTTTGTGCAGTGTTTGGGTTAGGCGGAAGTTCGGGGTTAGGGCGGAAGTTCGGGGTTAAGCCGGAAGTTAGAGACTCCGGAAGTTCGGGGGTGGCCGGAAGTTCGGGGTCGCGGAAAAAGTGCGGGGTCGGGGGATTTTGGGGTAATTTTCTGTTTAGCCAGGAAGTTCCGGGGGTAGGACGGAAGTTCCGGGGGAGGCCGGAAGTTCCGGGGGTCGTGGAATTTCGTCCGGGACGAACCCTAAATTCCAGATCTGAGAACGGGGGCGAAAAAACTCGATTTCCAAGGTCAAAATTGGGGGGATTTTGTGGATAGAAAGTGGGGAAACTTGGGGGAAAGCTAGATCCACTTGAAACACAACGATTCCATGGATCAAAATCAACAAAACATCATCAAAACTAACAAATCACAAAAAAATTTGGGGGCTATTTTTGGTGGGGATTTTTGAATTTAGGACGAAATCAACAAAATCATGCTAGAAAACAAAGGGTAGGGGCTCCAAAAACGTGATCAACGTGGCTCATGATACCAAGATGATGTAGGGTGGAACCCTAGGGGCCGATCTTTCACGTTTGGAGAGGGTCCTTACGAGGAACACGAAGAACGAGCGGAAGAGCATGAGGGAAATCACGGGGGAAAACACAAAAGAACCACTCAAACCAACAAGATTCTATTACACATGCGCTAGATCGATGAACACAAAGAGAGATACACGATCCACGATCAAATAAAGGACGATACACGAGGTAACCGATTCTTCTCCGTGAGGAGGTCTTGATTGTCTTCCCTTGAAAGGGGTCTTGAATCCGCTTGGGGGATCTTCTCCGATGGAGGCACGTCTCTGAGGAGAAGGTAACCAAGTGGATGAGCAAAGCTCTCACACAAACATGAGCTAATCCTTTGCTAACCCTAACTAGGAGGAGGGGGTGGTCTATTTATAGTCTAAGCCACGAAGGGATAAGTGGGAAAGGGTTACATGGGCTTCGGCCCGAGTCTTTGCATCGCAGCAGGCGGAAGTTCAGGCAGGGCGGAAGTTCCGTGCAGGTTCCGGCCGGGTTCCGGGCAATCCAGAGAGGTGGGCGCTCGGGGCTGGTGCGGACTCGGGGCGGAGGTTCGGGCAGGCGGAAGGTCGGGGCGGAAGTTCGGGCAGGCCGGAAGGTCAAGCTTTCGAGCTTGTCCTGCTTCTTCTTCCTTCTCCTCTTCCATGCTTGGCCTTGGTCCTTGGATCCTCCATGGTCGTCTCGGTTGTACCTGAGTATACGCAAGGTCCATGCATGAGGTAGTAGCCATGTCCCACATGAGGAATGTGACGGTTCGAAGAGGAGTGAGTTCACCTTGTGTCCAATGGCGTATGGTCGAGGTCTCGTCATATGTCCTCTTGGGGCTTGGAGAGTAGACGGAGTGTACATGGTGATGAACGTGGGATGCTCCGCATCATATGATCACTGATGTGCACAAGTAATGTTGCCGGCAATACTCAAAGGCTAGTCTCGATAGGAAAGGTACGCAAAATGGGCTATGGGGTTATCAGGGCAATGAAAAAAATGAATGTACAATGAAGGGATACCATAATACCAAGATGATATAGAGGTTACTGTTCTTGCTTACTGTCGGTATCTAAACCGGCGGATCTCGGGTAGGGGGTCCCGAACTGTGCGTCTAGGCGGATGGTAACAGGAGACAAGGGACACGATGTTTTTACCCAGGTTCGGGCCCTCTCGATGGAGGTAAAACCCTACTCCTGCTTGATTGATCTTGATGATATGAGTATTACAAGAGTTGATCTACCACGAGATCGGAGAGGCTAAACCCTAGAAGCTAGCCTACGGTATGATTGTTGTATATCTGATCTATTGACTAGCCTGGCCCTGGTTTATATAATGCACCAGAGGCCTAGGATAAAAGAGTCCTAGCCGAATACGCCGGTGGGGGAGGAGTCCTTGTCTTGATCACCAAGTCTTGTGGAATCTTCGTTGTATGCGACAGCTGTCCGGACTGGCCCATGAGTATACGACAATGGGGGTCCTCGGCCCAATCTAACAGATCGGGGATGACGTGGTGAGTACCCCCTAGTCCAGGACACCGTCAGTAGCCCCCTGAACCGGTCTTCAAGTTAGGAACGCTCCTCGATTCTTCCGAACTGTTCTTCATCTTCGGTCGTCGGTCTTGAAAACTGGTTCAACAAATCTTCTCATCTTCGATCTTGAGGATCGCCGAAGTGCATCCGAAGAGTTTACACATCGGGCATCCGAGGAGCCCCTCTAAGTTTCCGGCCTTTATCAATGCCTTGTTATTTTTATGCCACACCTTGGGTTTGAAGTTGTTCCTGGGAGGCAGTATCCTCGTGCATCCGAGCTCTAACGCCGAACTGCATTCGAGGTATCTTTTGCAGCCGAGCACCAATGCCGGACTGCTTCCAGGCTCCAACGCCGAAATGTATCCGAGCTCCAACGCCGGACTGTGTCCAAGCTCCAACGCCGGACTATATCCAAGAAGTCATAGATCATCTTGGTCCAAAAAACTTGAAGGAGTTTAGCCGAGCTTAATGCCGGAAATGCCCTCTATGGAGCTAGCCGCTAAGCGCCGGAGCTTTATGGGACTGCTTCAGGTGGTGCACCACCCGGCCTTGAGCTGATTTTTTGTGATTTAACAGGTGCAGTTTATTCTCTGCTGATGTATATCCAGTAGCCCTTAAGGTGTGTATCAGTCTAAAACCCGAGATGCACCTGAAGGCAAGCATAAAAACCGATGTTCCCAGTAGCCCCTAAGACTCGGTCGATCGCGAAATCCATGAGGATCAATTCCTAGCTCGCATACATAGGAATAAAAACGCAGCGTAATATATTAGAGATAATAGTGATCGGCGAACAGGCCCCTGAGAGAGGGTCGTGAGAAGTCGCCGTGATATATAGCTTGATGCTAGATAGGTCCAGATGGTACTTATTGTTGTCCGAAGACGCGCTTTCCCATAGTTCAATCAAGCCGGACACTGAGCCTTTGAATTTTCTGCATTGAATAGGCAATGCAGTAGCCCCCAAGACACCGGTCGGGTGGAAACACCAGATCAGGGGATCGATGCGCCCCTTTAATATTTGTAAATAATGAGCGCAAAGCCCAGTAGCCCCCGAGCCTTAATGTGGGCACGGGTGGCCGAATTAAGGATCGATATCCAGAGTAAAATCACAGATTCTGTGTAATGATTCTATGTATCCAAGTACTTTACATCATTATTTTGACTCCATTGTGACCGTTTATCAGTTGAAAGTGGCCCATCATCGGCTTCTACCCCTTGGTAGATACTACGTAGGGTGTTTCCGCAATAACAAAGCAACCCTTAGCCGACGTCTTGGTGCCCGAAGGCGGTTGTGTTAGCGGAAACGAGGCAATCAGATATGCGGGCTTTAAAACATTCGCTTAGTCATTGAAGCTTTATACTGGGGAAGCTAGCTATGAGCCCCCGGTTAGTGTTCGGCGACAGCCGAGGTCAAGCCGTAAACACTTCGGCCAATGTTATGAACAACCCGTCATTTAACATAGTCATCGGATCGTTGACCAGTTTCGCCTATTGTGACGATCGGTTTCCGCTTTCTCCACCGAGGTGGTTGACCATGCGAGCTGGAAGCACAATCGCGATGGTTCTCCCTTGCACACCAAGCCGAACAAAGCGGGCGTAGGAGGCAAGCACATGAGTAGAGGCAACCCAACTATTGTTGAAGACACAATTGAAACCGATGCATATATAGCAATATCCGAGAATGTTTTTGCCGAATCCCTGAAGGTGTCCGGCGTTGCACTGCGAGACTAATGCTGGAAACACACAAATATTTTAAAGGTGCCATAGGCTCGAAAAGCCAAAAAACCTATTCAAAAGTTTAATGTCCGAACTAGATCAAGTGTTCGGTGCCAATCCAAAAATTGGACTTTAGAAAAAAAAATGCTTCTGCCGTGCTTTAACATGACACATCCTATCTCAAGACTTCAAGCGGGTCAGCTTACGGCTTCAACCTCCTATCCCGAAGGTGGAGTACTTCTCATTAGGCCAGTTTAGCAAACTAAACTGATAGAGGCAAAGGTGTCCCGTCTTTCGATGAGATGTGGTTTTCGCTTTGGAGGAAATCGACTTTGACGATCCGACTACGAGCGTCTTGAGGGCGTCGGCGCCTTAGCAATCGCTAAACCAACTCCGAGAGGTTATTGACCACGCCGAACACGATCAACGACCACGAGTGCATTTCCTGCGAGCAAGCGAAGAACAAGCAAGCTGAGATTGCAATCTGGATATTGCGAATATAAGATGAAAGCTTTATTGATCAAGGTGGGGTTCTGTGCGCCTTTGTCCGTCGTTGAACACAAGCGAAATGCGAAGTTGCAGCTATGGCGAACTTTTAATCTAAACAAAACCCAAGGTCTAAGCGTGCCCTAAGGGCTGTATATATGGAGGAAGAGGGGGAATTTCGTGGCCCTTGGTGGAGGGGTCGAAATCAACCTAACTCTTGTTTCCCCCACACACGGACTCTAAAACAGCCTATACTTAAGTATTTCGAAATTACATGGGCCTGGCCCACTAATAAGGTGACAGCACCTAGAATAGCCTCGGGACGACATTTATGAAGTAGCATCTTGTATATTTCGTCCAAGGCTTCATGCATCCATTATGGTGGCTTCAAAGTCCTGAAATCATCACTTGTAACTCCGTTCTTGTTCCCCTTGCGCATGACATTATCTCCATGCTTGTTCTTGCTCCAATGTCCATCCTTCTCCAAGCTAGGGCCTTCATTTGTAAGCAAAACAAATGTATCCAATTTAGGCAGCATCATATTCTCATGAACATTAGAATCATTACCAAGAAGCGAAAGTACCGATAATTTAATTGGCGTCATGTGAGCTCTAGTAATTGGTCCAGTATATGTAGCAGTAGGGGCTGTGGGTGTAACAATGGTATTGATGTCCTCATCATAAACTCTAGCGGTTTTGTGAGAGAAATTAGGCTCCTCAGCTAGCGACCACATACTTGTGTCGAAAAACGGAATGATAAATAATAATAATAAAAACTTTGCAACGACTAAGAAGAAGAACACTTATTATAAAACGGTTCATATAAATATAAGAGCCCCCAAGTGACTTGGGTAAAAGAATTTTATGTATAATGATTGTATGTACCAAAGTACTTATATCATATCTCTGTTCACCCGAACTTTAAACACGTCTTAACCGACCGTCGGCTTCTCCCTCTTCGGTCAAGGACCGAAAAGTCTTATTGATGTAGGGTGGAACCCTATAGCGTCGATCTTTCACGTTTGGAGTGGGATCCCTCGAAGAACACGATGAACGTGGGGAAGAACGGAGAGAAATCACAAGGGGAAACACTCAAGAACAAGTCTAATCACACATCCACTAGACAATCAAACACACAAGATCCACAAGGTACATGAACAACAAAGGGAAAGATACAAGGTAAAGTTCATCTCCATGAGGAGGTCTTGAAGGGTCCGCCCAAGATGGGGGTCTTGATGATATCCATGAGGATCTTCTCACATGGAGGTCTTGAACTCCATGGGAGTGGTAATCTCTCTCTCAAGAGAAGAGGTAGGAGCAAAGCTCACCTAAGAATGAGCTATCATATTTGCTAACCCTAGAAAGAGGAAGGGATGAAGTATATATAGTCTCGAGGCGAAGGGGTACATGGGACAAGTCCGGATACCTTTGCTGCACGCAGGCGGGGGCCCGGATGTCCGGAGTCGGGCGGATGTCGAGGCCTTGATGGCGCCGGATGTCGGGCTACCGGCCGGATGTCCGGCTGGCGTCTGTTTACGCAAATCGGGTGATGGGTGCGGTTCCGGGCTCTCGTGAAACACCGGATGTCAAGGCGGTTGGCGGATGTCGCCCGAGAGGGGTGGCCTTCGGCCGGGTGCCTCACACGGATTTCGGGAAAGGCCGGATGTCCGGCTTTGGTGAGGCGCCGGATGTCGGGGTTGGCGCGGATGTCCCGGCCGATCTTGTTGGCCGTCTGCTTTGGTGCAGCTCCTTGGCGGTACTGCTGAGCGCGGATGTCCGACCTCGGCGGATGTCCGGCCGTTGTAGCTTAAGCAGCTCCGTCTTCTTCCGTCGTCGCTTCGGGCTTCCCTCGCGGATGGTGTAGTCGTTCCTTGGCGCTTGCACTCCTCCTTGACATCCGAGAAGCTCGACAATACCTATGCATGCACAGGGGAAGTGTCAAGTAGTATACCATCCTCGAAGGGTCAAGTGAGCACGTGTAAAGGAGAAGATTCACCTTTGTGTATGTGAAGAAGAGGTAGCACGTGTCACTTGCCAAACGGACTCTTGACATGGTGATGACCGTAGGATGCTCCGCATCACTTATGTACTCCACCTGTCGAAAATATCGACGGTGTTTCTGATAACTAGGCAATCAGGCCATAAGGCTGTAACAGACAAAGCGCGCTCAGGGAACTTATGCTATATTACAGACGAAGTGTAAGAAGCATCTACGACGACAATAGTACCCCCACCGATACCTTTCTTCGGTGCTCATTATTACTATGAGACTTGTGCAATAGATTTTTTGTACTCATGAGTTCTGTTGTGTGCCGACCATGATTGAAAACAATAAGAGCGCTAGCTTTCGGCTTCACCCAGTCTGAGGTCAGAGCTCGGATGACCCGGTCGTGACAATCGCAGAGGTGCTCCCTTTACTCCCTAGCCAAACAACCGGGAACGTAGGGGTAAGCACAGGAGCCAGGCAACCCAGCTTGCAAATCGCTTAAGTCAATATGGTGCATATTATGGCGTAATACACGAACAAGAACGAAGCCGTACAAGTATAATCATATGCAAGAGGAAAGGCTTCATGAAGGAATCCCCGAAGTGAACTGGGTATTTGAATTTGTCCGTCACAAACAAAGTTTGGACAAGGAAAT
>JAHIAM010005270.1:0-35846 GCA_021605205.1 Aegilops longissima
TATGCAGCTTTTGGTGGCTACCTTCACCAACTACGAGGGAGCTGGTAGACAAGGCCACCATACTTGAAGGCAAGCGATAGCAGATTGATAGCATAGCGGAAGTACAGCCGCGAAGTACAGCTCGGGAGCTCAGTGAAGCCCGTTATGCCCCATACTCGGGAGGGCATACCCATCACAACCATGGAGGGCATAACCATGGAGGAAATGGGAACAACCGCAACCAGGACAACAAGTCGGGCAATGGCAATGGCAATGGAAACAGCAATGGCAACCAGCGTCGTCTGCGGCTCGAAATATCAAAGTCACATCACTGTTCAAGTGCCGAAAACAGGGCACTATGCCACCATGGCCGGAGGCCAGCGGAGGAATGGAAAGCGGCAATGGAAGCTCAGCGAAGAAGCCCAATCCTTTTCCTCGTGCTCGGGTGAACCACATTGGCGTGGAGGACTTCTATGATCAGCCGGACAACATGGTTGGTAAGTTTCTATTGAATTCACGTTCAGATATTGGTACTCTTTGATTACGGTGCAGCGCATTCATTTCATATCAAGGGTAGTTGTGGAAAAATGCAGGGTTGCCCACTAAAACCCTTAGAAGCCCCCTTGCGTCGGTTCGCGGGAGAGAAATGATGGCGAGCTTAGGCTGTCATGCAACCCTCAACATCGGGAACCATAAATTTCCCGCACACCTCATAGTATTGAAACCCGGACCTTGGATGTAATCCTAGGCATGGATTGGTTGTGAAGTTTGAAGGAAACATAGATTGTGCCGCAAGTCGATTCTGCTCACCACCGGAGGCGAAGAGGATCAAGTATGTATCCAGGCATAGCGGATGAAGAATCGGGTAAATTCCCTCACGGGAGTTGTTCGGGAGGAAGTGCGATGGTGCAAGATTTTCCGATGTATTTCGGAGGAATTACAGGGGAATGCCACGGACGAGGGACATTGAATTTCTGATTGAGTTATTGCACAGCACAGCCCAATATCCAAGAGACCCTATCGGATGCCTCGAGCGATTTGAAAGAGATCAAGAATCAAATTAATGAGTTATTGGAGAAAGGATATATTCGGCCAAGCTCATCACCTTGAGGAGCCAGTTCTTTTGGTAGAGAAGAAGGATGGAACCTTGAGAATGGTTGTGGATTATCGTTCGTTGAGCAAGTGACCATCAAGAACAAGTACCCTCTACCGATGATTAATGATCATTTGATCAGCTAGTTGGAGCCAAGGTATTCTCCAAGATCGATCTTGATCGAGGGTATCATCGATTGAAGATCCGTGAAAAGGATATACCCAAAACAGCATTCACTACGGTATGGTTTATATGAGTATACCGTCATGTCATTTGGATTGACTAATGCACTGCATACTTCATGAATTTGATGAACAAGGTATTTATGGAATATCTGGACAAGTTTGTCGTGGTGTTCATCGATGATATCTGATTTTCTCCAAGAAGCGAGGAAGAGCATAAGGAACATTTGCGTCTAGTTACGGAGAAACTTGAACATCGATTGTATGCCAAGTTCGATAAATGTGAATTTTGGCTGAAGGAAGTGATTCCTCGGACATGTTATTTCAGGAGAAGGAATAGTAGTTGACCCACCAAGGTTGAATCGGTCACCGATTGGCGATCGCCCACCTCGATTAAGGAGATCCGCGATTTTCTCGGACTCACGAGGATATTATCGGAGGTTTATTGAAAATTTCGAAGATTGCCAAGCCCATGGCCGAGCTGTTGAAGAAGGAAGCCAAGTACATTTGGACCAAGGTTGTGAAGCGGCTTCGAGGAATTGAAGAAAGCGTTTGGTTACAGCCCGATCTTGATTTTGCAGGACATACACAAGGATTACGGGTATATTGTGGCGCTTCGTCACGGACTCGGAGGAGTACTCATGCGAGGAAGGAAAAGTTGTAGCTTATACCTCCGGACAGCTCGACCTCATGAGATGAATTATGCCACATGATTTGGAGTTAGCGGCCGTAGTGCATGCAGTCAAGACACAGGAGACATTTCCTCGCCGGAAACCGTTGTGATGTCTACAGATCACAAGAGCTTGAAGTATATTTTCACGAGAAAGAGTTGAACCTCGAGCGAGAGGAGATGGCTAGAGTTAATCAAGGACTATGACATGAGATTGCATTACCACCGAGGAAAGCTAATGTTGTAGCAGATGCTTTGAGCCATAAGAGTTATGTGAATACTCTTACAGCGGGAGGATTACCCGGGAGTTAGTCGATGACCTCGAGAGATCTCGTGGAGATAGTTCGAGAGGATATGTTGCAACTCTGGAAGTTCAGTCCTCTTTGGCGAAAGGATTCATGAAGCCGGAAGTCGGACAAGGAAATTGATGAGATAAAGAAAAGATGAATGAAGGAAAGGCCAAAGTTTCGTAAGGATGAGCATGGAGCTATATGGTTCGAGGATCGTATTTATGTACCCAATGATCCCGAACTTAGGAAGCTAATTCTTGAGGCTCATGACTCACGTACTCGATTCACCCGGTAACACCAAGATGTATCTGGATTTGAAGGAAAGTTTACGGTGGGCGGTATGAAGAAAGATGTTGCGAGTGCGTGGCGAGTATCGATGTTTGTCAGCAGTAAAGGCGAGAACATCGAAGCCAGCGAGGTTACTTCAACCTTTGCGATTCGATTGGAAATGGGAAAAACTTGGAATGGATTTTATCAGTATTACCGGGACCCGTTCAAGTTATGATTCTATCTGGGTAGTGGTTGATCGTTTGACCAAGGTAGCTCATTTCATTCCGTGAAGACTACCTATACCAGTGCTAAGTTAGCCAAGATATACATGACCAGGATCGTATGTCGCATGGAGTTCGAGGAGTATCGTGTCGGATAGAGAACACAATTTACCTCAAAGTTTAGGAATCGGTTGCATGAAACTTTGGAGTGCGAGGCTGGAGTTTAGTACAGACTTTTCATCCATGAACAGATGGACAGACCGAGAGAGTCAACCAGATTACGGAGGACATGTTGAGAGCTTGTGTGCTAGACTATGGGTCTAGCTGGGATGATAATTTGCCATCGCATGAGTTTCATACAACAACGATTATCGATCCGATCGAAGATGGCCCCTTCGAAGCTCTATCACGGAAGGAGTGCGAGAACACCATTCTTTGTGGGATAGTGTTGGAGATCGATCACTTTTCGGTTCCGATCTTATCGAGATTCGAAGAAAGTCAAGCTGATTCGAGATAGACTCAAGATAGCCGATCGAGAAGAGAAGAGTTATGCCGACGATAAATGCAAGGAAGTAACTTACGAAGTGGGAGACCGAGCATATCTTCGTGTGTCTCCACTTCGTGGAATCAAGAGGATGCAGTGTCAAGGAAAGTTAGCACCCGATTCATTGGCCCCTACAAAATCCTCGAACATCGTGGAGAAGTTGCTTACAAGTTGGAATTGCGGAAGGATTGTCCGGAGTTCATGATGTCTTCCATGTTTCTCGGTGAAGAAGTGTCATGCCGACATGGCGATATTCCGTTGAGAGACACGGTGCCCCTAGAGGCCATACAGCTCGACGGTGATCGACTTATAAGGAGAAACCGTCGAATTCTCGAGACTGCGAACAGAGTCACCCAGCAAGATCATCAAGTTTTGCAAGGTCTTTGTGGAGTCACCACTCGAAGAGGAAGCCACAGGGAGGGCGAAGAAGACCTTCTTGAGACCACCGCACCTATTGCTAGCCAACCCGAATCTCGAGGTGAGATTCATCTTAAAATGAGTAGGTTTGTAACATCCCAAATTTCCCATTTGGAATGTTTTACAATTATAGCTAAGCATCTATGCATTCTGTTTGAATTTGAGTGGCATTTGAAGTTTGAAGTTTTGGACTTGTTGGCATTTGAATTCAAATTTTGGCAAGTAAATCATTTCAAAAACTATGCGATAAATACTTGAGAAAAGTATGAGAGGAGTAAACATGACACTCCAAAAATATCGGAGGAAAAACATTGCCAAAAGTTTTGAATTCAAATTTGAGTTTTATTTGAATTTTGAAAAAAAATGAATTTTATAAAGTTTGGAATTTGCCTGGAAAAATGTTCAAATGATAGGAATATTCCCTGATCATTTTGATATATATTTGTCCTATATAAAATATTTATATTTTATATTTTATCTCTGTTTTATTTTTCAAAAAAAATAAAATTAGAAAAAAAAAATACCCGGCCGTGCCAGTGGCCAGACCCGTGCTGGCGACCCAAGGCGAGCCCACAGGCCAGCCCGGTGAGCCAGCGCCCCAACCAAGCCAGCCAGAGACCTCGCCCGAATCCCTTGGACGTCGCCTGACCCAACCTCGCTCCTCTCTCGGCAGGTGGACCCCACCGTCACCTACCCTCGCCCACGCCACCCTCAGCGCCGCGCTCGGGATCCCGCGGATCCGGGATTCGCCGTGATCCGCCCGGCTTGCCCCTCGCCGTGCCCCCCCCGCCTATAATACCCCCCCCCTCTACCACGTTTCCCCTCGCCCCTCACCGGCCTCCCCCCTCCATAAAGCCTGCCCGGGCCGAGGCGCCGCCGCCGCCATTGCCACCCAGGCTCGCCCGGTCACCCCGAACTCCACCAACCCCACCAAACCACCCCCCCGCCCGTCCGCTTCCGCCCAGAAACTCCCGCCGTCGCCCCGACCACCAGGCAGCAGGAGACACTCGCCCGCCAGGCCGCCCGTCGCCGTCGGCGTCCGTAAATCGCCGGAGACTTCCCGCCGTCAGATCCAACTCAAGCGGTTGGGATTAGATCCCCAGAAGAATATGTTTATTAGGTTAGTTAGTGAACGGGTTATTGCAGTTAGTTCGGTTTATTTTAGTTAGGTTTTTTTAGATCGGCCGATTCGTTTTAAACCCTAGGGCCCGTTTAGTTAAGTTACGCCCAGGGTGTTAGTTAGGCCCATTAGGCCGTTTTTCTTTATTTTCCATTTTCTGTTTTAGCAGAATAGTTTCAGATTTGGAAAATTCATATCTTTTAATCTACTTAATATTTTTAACTGATTCTTTTTTGTTGGTTTGCAAATTTCTTATAGTTTCTGTAGAAAATATAATTAGTCATGTTAAAATTATTTAAAATTGATTTATTTTAGATTTAGTCAGAATAGTAAATCTGCTATAAAATGAATTAGAAAAATTATTTTTAGTGATTCTTTTTGTCACAACTTTTTTTGACATTGCCTAACCGTAGGAATTTATTTGGGAATTTTAGGATTAATAAAAAAGTAGTTTTAATCAGAATCATGTTATTCTTAATTAATTAGCTAGCTACTGTTTTCCTATTGTTTTAGTTAGCAAATAAATTTATTTTCATATGTGATAGATTATTCTAGGTTAGTTTCTGTCACTTTAGAGCATGAACTTTTATTTATAATAAATAAAACTTTTATTTTATTTTTCCTACTAGAATTTGCTTTAGGCCTAATAGGAGTTTCATAATAGATTTTAAAGTGATTCTTTTTGCTTCTAGTTGCATAATGAATTCTTTTACATTAGGTAGCATAAACCCATGCCTAGGTTATGTTAAGAAAAATTTTGTTATGAAAAACTATTTTTAGTTGTTGTTTGAAGTAGGAAAACTTTGAGTTGGATTTCTTGAGTTTTCCTTTGGGTTTTGATTCGTTTGTTTTGGTGTGTTATGTTACTATGATGTTATGTTAAGTGATCATATGCTATATGCTTATTATGGTTATTGTTTGCCTCGGTAGAATTTCGGGTCTGAAGCTTGCTACCACAGTCCTTAACTTACGAAGATCGTCGACAAGGCAAGTCATTGATCATGTTTCTTTACAATACCTATGATTTTGTTGCATTAGAATTATACCTCCCCACCATGCATGCAGTAGTTGAAATTTGAAGTTATGTTCTTGAGTAGTATCATGTGGTAGGATGAACCAATTCCCTTGTTACCATGACCGGGGCCAAGTAGTTTACTTTTGCTATGCTCGTGAAGCGGGGTTGGTTGAGTGAATTCATAAGAAAGATGTGAGAGTCAAGATGATGAAAACCCCATGAACTTCAAGCTCAAGATGGACTTGAATTCACTCTTTGGGTGGAGGGCGGTTGTGGGCACCTGGAGAACCCGGTGGTTGGCGGGATGCATGGAGAAGTGCCATGACATCTTGCGGAAAGCTTCACCCAGCCACGAAGAGCGGATGTATACCCCATTGACGGAAGCTTACATGCAGCCGCAAGCCATTATGGGCTCGGCTTGGTCAACCCTAGTTGTGACTCTGGCTGGGCGGTACTACGAGATGTAGAAAGCGGTAGGATTGGATGGGTAGCGGTGGCGGAAGAACTCTTGGAAGACCTGTTTCGTTCGTCCGTCTTCAAACACCATGAAGTCACGAAGACTTAAAAGGAGGAGCGATTCTTGCGGGTAAAGTCATAAACCTCTGCGGAGAAAAGATCTAATCGATTAGCCGTGTCCCGATTCACGGACAATTTGAGCCTCTGGAACTTGGAAGTATTGAAATCTCAACATTGTAATTAATAAATAAATTGAGGGGTTATAATTTGGGAATGAGAAATTGGTTGGCGGAACCATCTCAATAATTACCAAGAATTTTGTAGTATTTGCAAGCAAGTCCTTTATAGTAGGAAAAAAATTGGCTTTTAGCAAAATGATGAAACTTAGAGCCCCCAGCCAAATTGCTTATAGTGTTAGTAATTTTATTATTATTTCTCTCTTCATGACTTGCGGCATATTCAAAATGCTGACCTACAGCTGCAACGTCTTATGTTGCAGAGGAGTATTCGATCGGGAGTGAGGCTCACGCTCAGCGCTTAGCGATTGCCCTTTGGAGTCGGATGGACCGCTATTCTTCTACGCTTCCGCAGCTTTACTTAGTTTATTTCTCATGAGTTGGCCTTGGCCGAATTTATTCTATTGTAATAAAGACTCGATATGAGAAGCGTGTAATAAATTCAGGTGTGATTGAACTTTGATTATTTCATCAATGTCTTTGTGAGTGCCGACATGATCTTGGGATGAATGCAGACACGAGACTTGACCGATTTTGGGTCAGTCGCTACACCAAGAACTTCGATTGTGGCTCTTTACGGTGGAAGGATATATGCAAGGTCATGCAAAACTTTAGGGAGTGTGCTTGGGTTCGGATTAATGAAGGAGACCTTTGTCCTAATGTGGTGCGACAAGCTGGCAGCTTGATGATCAGTGTCTTGCCTTGATTATGATTTGTGGGCTCTTTTCTTATGTTAAGGACCCTTGGATCCTTTGTTAAAGAGTTTTTGGACTCTCGGGACTCTCGAGGACATTAGTCGGTTCGGTTTTGGCCGGTACTAATGGTATCATTAATACCGGTTGACGACTATGCATTAGTGCCGGTTAAGTGTTGAACCTTTAGTACCGATTCGATGCCACAAGCCCTTTAGTCGGTTCGTGTTGAACCTTTAGTACGGTTAGTACCCACGAGCCCTTTAGTCGGTTTGTGGCACAAACCGGTACTAAAACCAACCTTTAATGCAGTTAGTACCGAACGAGCACTAAAGGTCTAACCTATAGTCGGTTGGAGACACAAACCGGGACTATAGAACAATTTCAAACTTGAAAAATCATAACTAAATCATTCTAATTCAGAAAAATACATATAATATATCAAAATTTGCAGAACAAAAGATTGATCCGCTGAAAATACAAGAACTCGGAAGCAATAAAAATTACATCCATGCCCATGGACAAGCTAGCGACAACTACAAGAACTAGGCGTCTCGAGGTGCGGCGTTGTCATTGGCCCTCCACCACCCACCAGAATTCCCTACTAATGTGTGTTGGCAAAAGTCAGTATTGCCAACCGACTATTAATCAGAAAAAAATTTAACAGACCGTGAGTAGGAAAACTGATACATAACGACAGATTATCGGCCAGAATGCTAAAATATGTACCAACAAATAGTGATGCTTGATGAGGCATTTTACTAAGACCAAATGATTGATTTCATGCCTATGGTGGACTGCATGGAGAGGAGAATGACAGCTAGCTCCTCTTTTTTTAAATCGGGGGAAAGACTACAGTTTGAACTCTGCCTTGTCTTCTATGCCCATTTTTTCCTTGGTAGTTTGGTTGTACTGCTTTGGCATTCTTAAGCAATTGGAGAGAATTCAGAGGCAGTGCCTCTGGAGGAAAAATAGGGGTGAGCCTGCCCTTCTCTTGCTGCTTGGGAACTCATTGCAGGCCAAAAACAAGGAGGCCTTGGTATCCATAATCTGGGTGTTCAGTGTTGCACTCTTGTTGAAGCATGCAAATAACTTTCTTAATAAAAAAGATACCCCATGGGTGTCTTTAATTTAGGATTCATACTATCATGGCGAGTACCCCAAGGAACTTCGATTGTGGCTCTTTACGGTGGAAGGATATATGCAAGGTCATGCAAAACTTTAGGGAGTGTGCTTGGGTTCAGATTAATGAAGGAGACCTTTGTCCTAATGTGCGACAAGCTGGCAGCTTGATGATCAGTGTCTTGCCTTGATTAAGATTTCTCGGGCTCTTTTCTTATGTTAGGACCCTTGGATCCTTTGTTAAAGAGTTCTTGGACTCTCAGGACTCTCGGGACATTAGTCGGTTCAATTTTGGCCCGGTACTAATGGTATCATTAATGCCAGTTCGAGCGGCTATGCATTAGTGCTGTTAGTGTTGAACCTTTAGTACCGATTTGTGCCACAAGCCCTTTAGTCGGTTCGTGTTGAACCTTTAGTACGGTTAGTGCCACGAGCCCTTTAGTCGGTTTGTGGCACAAACCGGTACTAAAGACCAACATTAATGCCGGCTCGTACCACGAACCCGGCACTAAAGGTCTAACCTATAGTCGGTTGGAGACACAAACCGGGACTATAAAACAATTTTCAAACTTGAAAAATCATAACTAAATCATCCTAATTCAGAAAATACATATAATATATCAAAATTTGCAGAACAAAAGATTGATCCGCTGAAAATACAAGAACTCAGGAAGCAATAAAATTACATCCATGCCCATGGACAAGCTAGCGACAACTACAAGAGCTGGGGCGTCTAGGGTGCTTGGCGTTGTCATCGACCCTCCACCCCGCTTGAAATTCCCTACTAATGTGTGTTGGCAAAAGTCAGTATTGCCAACCGACTATTGATCGAGAAAAAAATTTAACAGACCGTGGTAAGGAAAAGCGATACATAACAACAGATTATCGGCGGGAATGCTAAAATATGTACCAACAAATAGTGATCGCCGATGGGCACTACAAGACCCAAATGATTGATTTCATGCCTATGGTGGACTGCATGGAGAGAGAATGACAGCTAGCTCCTCTTTTTTAAATCAGGGGGAAAGACTACAGTATCTAAACTCTGCCTTGTCTTCTATGCCCATTTTTTTCCTTGGTAGTTTGGTTGTGCCTGCTGGCATTCTTAAGCAATTGGAGATAATTCAGAGACAATGTGTCGGTGTACTAGAGTAGGGGTACCCTAGTATCCCGAACTTCGTGCCTGCAGCGATCATGGCGTCAGCGGCAAGGCTTACTGAGTGACCGCCAAGGTCCTCAGAGTTCCCTTGGAGCCATTCTAGAACAAAGTATTTAAGCCAGGAGACAAGTCCCGGCAAGAGGAGCTTGCCGGAAGAATACTCAAGGCACGCGAAGACAAGACCCGGCAAGAGGGCTTGCGGGAAGGCTCGATGAGCGACAAGCTTCGAGGCGCGACAAGATTCAGCGGCAAGGTGCTTGGCGGCGGCAAGCTCTCTTCATCTCCGCTCCGGCTCATCCACCAGCGTGTCATGCAGGACCATTCGAGCGTCGCGTGTCGAGAGGCTATGCAGCCAGCGGAGAAACAGCGGTAGCGGCGCTAACGAGGTGCCATCGTGGCAGCGGTGGCGTCCCAGCAGTCCCTTTCCGCACTGTTTAGGCGACATGGGCGAGCATTTAATGCTTTTGTCCCTTGCCGTCGAGTTAGAGTAGAATACACTTTGTACAAAGTAGCTGTACCAACGCAGCTCATTTCCCATTTTGCCCTTGTCTCGTTGCCACTGTCGGTGACCCTTGAGCCTATAAAAGGAGGCCCGAGCTTAGCGTGGGGGTTCGAGGTTCGACTCATTGAGACTACACACACTCAAGCTAGGTTTTGTAGCTCTCTGTGCTCCCTAGCAAGAACACAATACAACCGGACAAGCAGCGGTAGGAGTATTTTCTCTCGGAGAGCTCGAAGCTGGGTAAACTTCTTTCGTGTGTTTAGCCTCGATCTGCTCTTCGTGCAATCTCCGCCCCCCTTGAACCAAAAGGACCAGTCCGCCGGTCCCATAGGTGTTAAATGGGTTCGATCAACCTCCCGACATCTTTGGCGCGCCCGGTAGAAGCGTCGAGGCTGTGTGAACCTGATCCGGCGTTCACACGAGCAACATCTTCATCATCTTCATCAACATGCCACGAAGAAGAAGCTTGGCGGCAACAAAGCACGTCGCGTCAAACCCACCACCACCGGGCCGGCGAGTGGTGGGGAAAACGCCAGCGGAAGAGCGAACGTCGGCGAGAGCCCGTGTCGTTGCTAAGTCCAAGGACAAGCGGCGCAAACCTCGGCGTCCGTTCACGTGCAGCGTCCATCTCGGAGGCCTTGAGACAAACAGCGTCATGGTGCTCGCAGCGCCATGCGTTCGTTAGGCCAAGATCGAGCTGGTGGATCGAGGGGCGCTCGAGAACAGCTTCGCAGCGCCAGCAGGCTGATGCGAGTGGGGCGCGATGCGCTGGGCGGGATCTTGCTCATTCTAACATATTTAGAAGTCCGAGCATATCCGCTCCTCGCACCGTTCGCCATTGCGCCCACCACTCAGCGGAAGCTTTAGTGCGAGCTCAACTGCTCTGGATTACCCTCCGAAGCGGCGGACACAAGGTCGGCGAATGGAGGCCACCATTCAAAGTCTCATCGGCTTTGCCAGCGGCGTTCCACGGCAACCAAGCACATCGCTGCCGCGGCGAGGCGACAAAGGCACGAGCGGTGGCGGCAAGACCTATGGGGTGCAACCACCATGCACTCTCCACCGAAGGCCAAGATCGCCGACTCGTCGGATCCACCTCGACAGCGACTCCACGCTTCGCCGGATCCACGAGCTCGCCGTGATCAGCGCCAAGTTCTTCAAACGGCAACAAGAAGGCGCTCGAACTCGCGCCGAGCACCGGAAAGCGGCGTCAATCCGACCAGCCGCTGGGCCCTCTGATGGCGTGCATGCGCTAGGGGAACTAGGTGACTTGCCGTATGCGGTAGGTTGCCCTGCATTTACTCGTGAGCTGCGGCAAGTCCAGTGGCCCGACAAGAAAAATTTCAAGCCAGACGTGCGGAGAAGTATGATGGCGGGGCGCATCCATCGGAGTTCCTCGGCATCTACACCATCGCGATTGCAAGCTGCGGGGGGCGAGGCGACAAGATCCTCGCCAACTTCTTCCCGCTGGTACTCAAGCCCAATGTTAGATCTTGGCTCATGTACTTGGGACAGCTCCATATCCTCTTGGGCAGATTTATGCCATCGACATCGGTGCCTTCACGGTGACCACAAACCTCATAGCCAAGAGTGACCTTCTGCTCCCCGGAAGGAAGGAGAGTCCTGCGCAAGTTCATCCGAGAGATTCCGCGCGTGCACTACAACATCGGATGTCCACCCTGCATGGTGATCAGCGCATTCATCGAGCGTGCGGAACCGCGGGATGAGGAGAAATGGCGATGTGCAAAGTCAAGGACGTCGATGAGCTGTATGCCTTGGCGACAAGTGTGCGATGCTAAGGAAGGGAGGAGACTCCGGAGAGAATCTGAAGCAGGATCGATAGTGAGGAGACCGCCCCGACAAGGAAGAGTCGTTGGCGGAACAACGAAGGAAGAAGAGCAAAGAGGTACTAGTTGTCGAGCAGTCCGAAGCTTGATGGTGCCCGTAAGAAAGCCAAAGTCGGTGGCTCGAGCAAGGAGGAGGTTGCTGGCGCCCATTGCAAGCACAATGGCGGCTGCAGACAAAAGCGGGACAGCTCCAACAAGCGATCTTGCAAGATTCACGCACCAAGGGCCACGGCCTCGAGAGCTGCAAGAAGGTCGGTAGCTTGTTGAACAATGAGAAAGCTGACGGCGCGACAAGGAAAAGCCCGAGGAAGGTCTTTGGGAGCTAGCAAGCGACCGGCGGGGAGGGCGCTTGGCAGCAAGGCCAAGCAGCAACAGCGAGACAGACCTCCCGCGGCGCGACAAGGATGAAAACAGCGATGTGATGAAGATATGGAAGGCGATGAGGTGGCGAGCGGGAGTTTGAAAGCCACGGAGGTCCTCTGCGTTGTGGCGGTGCTTCTCATACCTCACACGCCAACTCAAGCAATGGATCACGGGGAGGTTAATGCAGCAGAACCATCGTGAAGTCACGCAAGCCTTTGAAATGGTCAATGCGCCTATCATCTTTGATATTGAGGACCACCACGATCGCATAACCGTGGTGGTGCTTGCGATGTTGGTCTCACCAACTATCCGCAACCTCAAGGTCACCAAGATGCTAGTTGGCGGCGGGGCGGCTTAAACCTGATCTCATCGCGGTGCTCGAAGCTTGAGATCAACGGCGGCGAGCTCGAAGAAATGGCACATTCAAGGAATCAACCGGAAGGAGCAAGCCAAAGGGAAGATCACGTTGCGGTAACATTTGGCGATGAACTAAACTTGGGCTGAGAGGTCACGTTTGGCGTCGCTGATTTTCCATTGCCTTACAATGGAATACTTGGCGAATCCTTTTCGCCAAGTTCATGGCAGCCTCTCATTATGCATACAATTTGCTCAAGATGCCGGCCCGATAAGTTTCATTTCTGTCCATGGCGACAAGAAGGATGCTCTTATCTGCGCCGACAAGATCTACGGAGGCAGCAGCGCAGCGGATAGCAAATCACTTGCGCTTGAAGCTCCGGGGAAGAAGACCAAGTCGGCAAGAGCTCGGGATGCCCACTCCGAGCGCACCTCTTCAAGTGCTGCGCTACCGTCGAGGCCTTTCCATCGAGCTCCACCGGCAAGTGCAGAAGACATCTTTGGCAGCTCCGCCAAAGACCAGAAGGTGCCCGCAAGGAGGGGCGGCACTGGTGGTACCTTCACCATCATTGCCACTCTCGACCCTAAATAGGAAGGCGCTCGTTGCTTTCCTGCAGGCGAATGTCGGCGTGTTTGCATGGCAACCGTCGACATCCCGGTGTTCGAGGAAAGTAATTGAGCATCACCTAGTTATCTGTCCTCATCGCGGCCCATCAAGCGAAAGTCGAAGCAGGCGTTGGGCGCCAGAGTTCATTGCGAAGAGATCAAGAAGTTGGAAGAAGCGAGGCCTTGTTAGAGGTGCTCCATCCTCGTGGTTGGCCAATCCTGTAGTTGTTACGAAGGCAAATGGGAAATGGAGACTTTGTATCGACTTCACGGATGTTAATAAAGCTTGTCCCAAGACTCATTTCCCTTGCGGCGCATCGACCAGATTATTGACTCCACGGCTGGATGTGATTTGCTTTCATTTCTTGATGCATATTCAGGATATCATCAGATCTTCATGGCGAAGAGGATGAGGAAAACCGCATTCATCACCCCATGTGGCACATCTGCTTTGTCGCATGCCTTTTGGGCTAAAGAATGCTGGTTCAACGTTTGCAAGAGTAGTCCATGGCGGCTTTTGAGCCGTAAATGCAGAAATGTAGAAGCTTACATGGATGACATAGTTGTCAAGAGCAAGGACAAAGCAACTTTGGTTCAAGATTTAGATGAGACCTTTGCAAATCTCGCAAGATCAACCTCAAGCTCAACCCGAAGTGCGTGTTGAGTCCCTTAAGCAAGCTTCTCGGGTTCTTAAATCTCAATGGGAATTGAAGCCAATCCGACAAGATCAAAGCCATTGAGCAGATTGAAGCACCAAAAGCGCGTCAAGGATGTCACGAAGACTTGCGGTTGCATGGCTGCTCTCGGCAGAGTTTATCTCTAGGTCTGCTGACGGCATACTGCCATTTTCAAGATTTTGAAAAAGCGGGTCCAATGAAATGGACTCGAAGCGGAGGCTGCTTGCTGCGGGACTTAAAAGTACTGTCCTCCACTCCAATACTTGTTGCACCTAGGCCACAAGAGAAGTTGCTGCTATATAGCAGCAACCAATCAAGTGGTTAGTGCTGCGTTAGTAAGCGGAAAGGGAGGCGGATGATGAGCGACAACCAAGGCAGATGCATCCAGCGACAAGCGAGGGGCTTCACCGGCAAGCTCTGGTCCCGACAAGGATGGATCTGCATGCGGATTGCGAAGATCTGAGAAAAGGATGGTGCAGCGCCCAGTTTACTTTGTCGGTTCCCTTCTGCGGGGAACTAGGTCAAAATACTCTGGTGTTGAAGCTGCTTTTCGGCCTCCTTATGGCCTCGAAGCTGCACCATTACTTCCAAGCACATGAGATAACGATCGTCCTCGCTTTCCCAGAAGAGAATATTGCAAAACCGAAGCAGCGAGGCAGGTTGTCGGTGGGCACTAGAACTATCAAGCTTTGGCCTCAAGTTTGAAAGCACTTCAACTATCCAAAGCGAGCAACCTTTGGCGAGTTCATAGCAGAATGGGCGTAGCATAAGATGAAGAAATTCAGAGCGAGCATCCCCATCAAGGAGGCAAGTAAAAGTGGCTGATGTACTTTGGCGGTGCCTTTTTAAGCTGCAAAGGCGCGGTCTTGGGCGTCTTGCTTGTCGCCCACGGAGAGCACCTCAAGTACATAGTCCAAATGCACTTTCCAAGGAGAAATCAACAAACAATGCTGCAGAGTATGAAGGTTTGCTTGCGGTCTCGATTGCGGTAGACCTTGGGATAAAGAAGCTCATTATCGGGGTGACTACGCAGCTTGTCGTCGCCAAGTAAACAAAGATTATCGAGTCCGTTGATGGAAGCCTACGTTGATGAAGTGAAAGCTAGAAGAACACTTTGAAGGCACGCAAATGGAACATGTTCAAGAACTCAGAATGACATTCTTGATGGCTTTGTCGAAGTCGCCGCACTCAAGTTACACAGTGGAACCAGGGATTTTTTTGTGCTCAAGATGACTCAACCATTGTAACACCATCAAGCTGGACAGAACAAAGAAAAGGAAGTTGATTTCTAGCGACTATTTTCCGCAGAGCTCCCGAAGCTGCCACCAAAAGGTCCCCAAGATCAACACCAAGAAGCGGCGAGGAGGCGATGCTGCGTCCGACAAGCCCTAAACTTTGTCTCGTTGAGCCGGGCGCTCCCGACAAGTTTTGCTCCGGCAAGCTTGCCGAGGAACATCAAGCTCTGGCGAGCCGCGATTTCTTGCCGTAGAAGCTGATGTTCCCGCAGCGGCGAGATGTGCCTTTAGCCTTTGTTGTCGAGCGCAAGCTCCGGCATGGGCGGTAGCAGATTGTCCATTTCCTTGAACGGAGAACTTCCGAAGAACAAGAAGAAGCGGAGAGAGTAGCCGGCAGTCAAGTATGTATCGGTTTATCGACAACACGTTGTACATAAGAAGACTCAGCGGTGTGAAATTGAAGCTGTATTCACCGGGAAGATGGACGAAGCTGTTGGCAGAAATTCACGGAGGCATATGTGGTCACCACATTGGCGCAGAAGCACTTGCCGGCAAAGCTTTCGGCAAGGTTTCTTCTAACCCGACAGCCCTCGGTATGCAACTGCACAAGTAACCAAGTGTGAAGCGTGCCAGTTCCATTCCAGCGAATACCAGCCGGCTCAAGCTCTCCGAGCGATCCCTTTATCTTGGCCATTTTGATGCGGGGCTCGACATCCTCGGCCCCTTTCCACGAGCTGTCGGGGCTTTGAGTACTTATGCGTTGCAATCGACAAGTTCACAAAGTGGCGGAAGTTGAAGCGGTGAGGAAGGTGACAGCACGGTCGTGAGTCAAGTTCTTCAGGTCGATTGTTTGCCGTTTTGGGATTCGAACAGGATCATCACCGACAATGGCACACAATTCACGAAACCGCACCTTCATGCAATCGTCAAGATCTTGGCGCCAGGTCTGATTAAACCACATTGCTCATCCGAGAAGCAGCGGTCAAGCGGAGGGCACATGCTGAAGTGCTGCGAGGGCTCAAGACCGAACTTTGACGAGGCTGCGCGAGTCGAAGGAAGAAACTGGATTGAGGAGCTGCCGGTGGTTCTTTGGTCGATCAGGACGACACAAATCGAGCCATCGGCGGACACCTTCGCTCTAGTCTATGGAGCAGAGGCAGCTCTCCCCACGGAACTTCGTATCACGGGTCACCTCAGTACTAAGCTTATGATGAGCTTGAGCAAGAGCAGCTGCGACAAGATGACGCTGCTCCTTGAGGAGGACCGTCTTGGGCTCTATGCACGAGCTGCTCGTTACCCGACAAGCTTTACGCTCATACCATAGCCGCAAAGTTAGTGCGGAAGTTTGAGGAGGCGACCTTGTTCTTGGTAGCGTTCAGTCCGCCAAGAATTCCAACAAGTTGGCCTTGAAGTGGGAAGGCCCTTATCGGGTGAAACGAGTCACTAGGCCTGGCGCTGTCCGCCTTGAGACCGAAGATGGCATTCCGGTGAGCAACTCCTGGAATATTGAGCATCTTCGTAAGTTTTACTCATAGGGCGCGGTTGCCGGAACCTGTTCCGTACAAGTCTTGCCCATGTTGCATGTAATCCTTTGTACAAAGCCGGGTGCAGACCCCGTGCATCAGTAAAACTCATGTGTTGCACACAACTTGTCAATTTCATGCTTTCATCGTCATTTTTGCATGTGTTATCTGACATTTTGTGCAGCATCCACACCCGGTAAGCAATAGCGAGCCACAAGGCTCCATAACTTTATTTTCTCTTCTTTCTTCTCAAAGAAAGGAAGGTTCCTTCGCCCACAAGTTAGCCGGGGGGGAAGGAGAAGATAATGGTGTGGGCCGACAAGCGTCGTTCGAGGAAGTGCCGCCTTACCGGGAAGCAAACGACAGAAAAGCTAAGTTGCCAAAGTTTGAGCAATCAGTTTTAAATTTTAAGTTATTTTCCTCGAGCGATAGTACTTTGTATTGGAAAACCATGCAGCGAAGGAACCAACTCAAGCTAGTTTGCGCCCTTACTTTGTTTCAGTCGCTCAACAACTTAAGTGAGCTGCAACTAGTTGCGACAAGGTTGCTTGTCGGAGCAACACCGCCCGGCGAGCTCTTGATGATACCCACTCGGCCTTCGCGGCAAAACCGCACTGCAAAACAGAGTTCCCTAAGCGTAAGGCACAAACATACAAAGGAAGGAATCAAGTGAAAAAAATAACATTGCAATCATTGCCTAAGATAGAGTTATAATACAAAAATAGCTTTATCATAGATCTAATAGTTGTTTCTCCAAAACATGATCAGTGGCGACAAGGGAAGATAAACAGGCGACCTAATCTACACGGTGCGCCATCGACTCCTCTTGATCCCGCTCACCACTGTCCACAATGGAGTGCGACAAGGGCCTTAGCGCTTCAACGTCGTGATCGTGGCGGGGGACTTGAGGACACCGGTGAGGTTGAGGCCTGGATGCGAGGAAGGCCACCTTCATCGACACCTTCAGAGAGCTCCTGCAGCGAGATCTAAGCGACTCCTCGGCATTTGCCAGGATCTCTTCCGGAGTCGGCTGGAGAAGCCGTACACGCATCCGAGGGAACAGAGCTGAGCTTGGCGGCGGTTGGGTTGGCTTCGTCGAGGAGTACCCGAGATCCACCATCCCAGCTCCATCAGCTCCTTGTCGATGGCGTGGCGGTATCCACAAGACCCTCCGTCCAGTGCATCACGTTCTCTCTGAAGGTGTTCTGGGCAGTTGTGGCACTCGACAGCAGCTCCTCTTTGGCCTTGATCTTCTCCAACAGGCCCACCTCCCGCTCCTTGGCGCCGTCTAGCGTCTCCATCAGGGTGGTCAGCTTCAGCTCAAGATCCGCCTTGGAGTCCTTGGCAGCATCGAGCTCTTGATCCTTTCAGTAGAGACGGCCCTGCAACTTCGCCAAGAGTGTAAGCGTCCTTCGGCCAGGTGCTTGTGGCAACGGCAAGCTCTTCGCCGCTCTTGACTGCTGGCCGGCCTCAGGCTGTGTCACTTTTGTCTCCAACTCCTTCTTGGCGGCCTCGGCAGCGGCTGGCGTCCTTACGCTTCCTTGAGAGCTCCGCCAAGTGATTGCTTTCATGACAAGCTCTTCCTCATAGTTGTCAAGGTTGATCTTCAAGCTCGCTAGCTCGCTTCTTCTTGCGCAGATAGCTTCTTGCTTAAGCAAGCCGTTGCTACTCCTCGACCTCAGCCTTCTCAAGGATGAAGGCTGTGCGCTCTCAACAGTCGCCCGCTCTTCGCCACGTCCGGAGAGCTTCTTGGTTGGCGCACGGAGCTCTTCGCGCTTCCATGTCTTCTCCGCCCTCGCGACAAGTGCTTCACAGGGACTCCAGCTTGGCTTGTCCCGGGCCTTGAGAAAGCTGTTCTTGACTTCTTCGCAGCAGCTCCTCCTCAGACTTCGCCGCTGCTGCTTGGCGTGTCAACAACCGGCTGGCGACAGCCGGCGAAGCGAGGCAGCTCTTCGTCAAAGGTCTCCTTCGACCGGCGCCACAGGGCTCGGCCTGAGGAGCTTGATGAAGGCGTGCGCCGCCAACCGAGATAAGCGCCGGGCTGGGGAGCTCTTGAACCCTGACAGCTGCATCGATTGGCGGAGGGATCGGCGGTCGGTGTAGCGTCTGCGGCGCTCCGCGGCCTCGGTCCGTGTGGTGACGATCGCCGAGACCTCGCATCGCTTCTTTCATCTTGGCAGCAGCCTTGGCGGCCTCTTTGCGGTGGACCCATCGGCGCCAGACCTCTTCCTCCATGGTGGTGACATCGCCAGTAATTCCATGCGTAGCGTCCTCCTCGCGGCGACCTCAATCTCCATCGGATCTGCGGCGCGATGGATCTGGCGATCAGAAAAAAAGAAACGTCAAACAAATGTTCGAAAAAAACAGAAGAAAAAAAGAAACCGATGATTAATGATCTGTTTGATCAGCTAGTTGAAGAGGTATTCTCAAGATCGATCTTGATCGAGGTATCATCGATTGAAGATCCGTGAAAAGGATATACCCAAAACAGCATTCACTACGGTATGGTTTATATGAGTACATGTCATTTGGATTGACTAATGCTGCATACTTCATGAATTTGATGAACAAGGTATTTATGGAATATCTGGACAAGTTTGTCGTGGTGTTCATCGATGATATACTTCTCCAAGAGCGAGGAAGAGCATAAGGAACATTTGCGTCTAGTTGGAGAAACTTGAGAATCAGTTGTATGCCAAGTTCAGTAAATGTAATTTTGGCTGAAGGAAGTCAGTTCCTCGGACATGTTATTTCGGAGAAGGAATAGTAGTTGACCCCACAAGGTTGAATCAGTCACCGATTGGCGATCGCCCACCTCGATTAAGGAGATCCAGATTTTCTCGGACTCAAGGATATTATCGGAGGTTTATTGAAATTTCTCGAAGATTGCCAAGCCCATGATGAGCGTTGAAGGAAGCCAAGTACATTTGGACCAGTTGTGAAGCCAGCTTCGGAATTGAAGAAGCGTTTGAATTCTGACGATGCTGATTTTGCGGACATACACAAAGTTACCGGTATATTGTGGCTTCTCGTCAGGACTGGAAGGTACTCATGCGGAAGGAAAAGTTGGCTTATACCTCAGACAGCTACGACCTCATGAGATAGAATTATACCACATGATTTGGAGTTAGCAGCCGTAGTGCATGCGGTCAAGACTGGAGACATTTCCTCGCCGGAAACCGTTGTGATGTCTACACAGATCACAAGAGCTTGAAGTATATTTTCACTGAGAAAAGTTGAACCTCGAGCGGAGGAGATGGCTAGAGTTAATCAAGGACTATGTGAGATTGCATTACCACCGGGGAAAGCTAATGTTGAGCCTTGAGCCCATTATGTGAATACTCTTACAGCGGGAGGATTACCCGAGGAGTTAGTCGATGACCTCGAGATCTACGGAGAATAGTTAGAGAGGATATGTTGCAACTCTGGAAGTTCAGTCCTCTTTGGCGAAAGGATTCATGAAGCCGGGAAGTCGGACAAGGAAATTGATGAGATAAAGAAAAGATGAATGAAGGAAGGCCAAAGGATTTACGTAAGGATGAGCATGGAGCTATATGGTTAGGATCGTATTTATGTACCCAATGATCCGAACTTAGGAAGCTAATTCTTGAGGCTCATGACTCACGTACTCGATTCACCGTAACACCAAGATGTATCTGGATTTGAAGGAAAGTTTACGGTGGACAGGTATGAAGAAAGATATTGAAATGCGCGGTGTCGATGTTTGTCAGCAGTAAAGCGAATCAGGAAGCCAGCGAGGTTACTTCAACCTTTGCGATTCGATTGGAAATGGGAAAAACTTGGAATGGATTTTATCACTATTACGGGACCCGTTCAAGTTATGATTCTATCTGGGTAGTGGTTGATCGTTTGACCAAGGTAGCTCATTTCATTCCGTGAAGACTACCTATACCGTGCTAAGTTAGCCAAGATATACATGACCAGGATCATATGTCGCATGGAGTTCGAGGAGTATCGTGTCGGATAGAGGAACACAATTTACCTCAAAGTTTAGGAATCGGTTATGAAACTTTGGAGTGAGGCTGGATTTAGTACAACTTTTCATCCATGAGACAGGATGGACAGGCCAGAAAGTCAACCAGATTACGGAGGACATGTTGAGAAGCTTGTGTGCTGACTATGGTCTAGCTGGGATGATAATTTGCCATCGCGAGTTTTCATACAACGATTTATCAGTCCGGTCGAAGATGGCCCTTCGAAGCTCTATCTGGAAGGAGGTGCGAGAACACCATTCTTGGGATAGTGTTGGAGATCGATCACTTTGGTTCCGATCTTATCAGAGATTCGAAGAAAAGTCAAGCTGATTCGAGATAGACTCAAGATAGCTTCAGTCGAGACGAAGAGTTATGCTGCGATAAATGCAAGGAAGTAACTTGAAGTGGGAGACGAGCATATCTTCGTGTGTCTCCATCGTGGAATCAAGAGAATGCGGTGTCAAAGGAAGTTAGCACCCGATTCATTGGCCCTACAAAATCCTCGAACATCGTGGAGAAGTTGCTTACAAGTTGGAATTGCGGAAGGATTGTCCGGGAGTTCATGATGTCTTCCATGTTCTCGGTGAAGAAGTGTCATGCCGACATGGCGATATTCCGTTGAGACCGGATGCCCCTAGGGCCATACTCAGCGAGGTGATCTGACTTATAAGGAGAAACCGTCAAATTCTAAGGACTGCGAGCGAGTCACCCATGACAAGATCATCAAGTTTTGCAAGGTCTTGTGGAGTCACCACTCGAAAGGAAGCCACAGGGGCGAGAAGACCTTCTTGAGACCACCCGCACCTATGCTGCCAGCGAATCTAGAGGCGAGATTCATCTTAATGGTAGGTTTGTAACATCCCAAATTTCCCATTTGGAATGTTTTAATTATAGCTAAGCATCTATGCATTCTGTTTGAATTTGAGTGGCATTTGAAGTTTGAAGTTTTGGACTTGTTGGCATTTGAATTCAAATTTTGGCAGTGGAAATCATTTCAAAACTATGCTGATAAATACTTGAGAAAAGTATGAGAGGAGTAAACATGACACTCCAAAATATCGGAGGAAAACATTGCCAAAAGTTTTGAATTCAAATTTGAGTTTTATTTGAATTTGAAAAAATTTTTATAAAGTTTGGAATTTGGAAAAATGTTCAAATGATAGGGAATATTCTGATCATTTTGATATATATGTCCTATATAAAATATTTATATTTTATATTTTATCTCTATTTTATTTTCCAAAAAAATAAAATTAATACCCGAGCCAGCGAACCGGTAACCAGGCCGAGGCCAGGCCAGGCCACCAGTAAGCGCTAATGGCCAATGAGGCCCCTACATTCGCCGGACCGGTCGCTGACCCACGCTCCTCTCTCCCGGCGAGCCCCACCGTCACCTACCCCTCGCCCACCCTCCCGCGTGCTCGCCGGATCGCGGATCAAGTTCGCCGTGATCCTCATGGCTTGCCATGAAACGTACCCCCCCGCCTAAATACCCCCCCCCCTCCACCCCCTCGCCCCTCACCCGGCCCTCCTCCCAAAGCCCTGCGGGCAAGGCGCCTTGCCGCCATTGCCACCCAGGTACCGGTCACCCCGAACTCCACCAACCCACCAAACCACCCCCTCGCCCGTCCGCACCGCCGAGCTCCCGCCGTCGCCCCGACCACGGAGCCGGAGCACTCGCCGCCGAGCCGCCCGTCGCCGTCGGCGTCCGTGAAATCGCGGAACTTCCCTATCCGATCAACTAATGGTTGAGATTAGATCCCCGAAGAAATATGTTTAATAGGTTAGTTAGTGAACGGGTTGTGCAGTTAGTTCGGATTTATTTTAGTTAGGTTTTTTAGATGGCGCGATTCGTTTTAAACCCTAGGGCCCGTTTAGTTAAATTCGCCCGGGGTGTTAGTTGACCCATTAGGCGTTTTCTTTATTTTCCATTTTCTGTTTTAGCAGAATAGTTTCAGATTTGGAAAATTCATATCTTTTAATCTACTTAATATTTTAACTGATTCTTTTTTGTTGGTTTGCAAATTTCTTATAGTTTCTGTAGAAAATATAATTAGTCATATTAAAATTATTTAAAATTGATTTATTTTAGATTTAGTCAGAATAGTAAATCTGCTATAAAATGAATTAGAAAATTATTTTTAGTGATTCTTTTTGTCACAACTTTTTTTGACATTGCCTAACCGTAGGAATTTATTTGGGAATTTTAGGATTAATAAAAAAGTAGTTTTAATCAGAATCATGTTATTCTTAATTAATTAGCTAGCTACTGTTTTCCTATTGTTTTAGTTAGCAAATAAATTTATTTTTCATATGTGATAGATTATTCTAGGTTAGTTTCACTTTAGAGCATGAACTTTTATTTATAATAAATAAAACTTTTATTTTATTTTTCTACTAGAATTTGCTTTAGGCCTAATAGGAGTTTCATAATAGATTTTAAAGTGATTCTTTTTTGCTAGTTGCATAATTCTTCATTAGTAGCATAAACCCATGCCTAGGTTATGTTAAGAAAAATTTTATGAAAAACTATTTTTAGTTGTTGTTTGAAGTAGGAAAACTTTGAGTTGGATTTCTTGAGTTTTCCTTTGGGTTTGATTCGTTTGTTTTGGTGTGTTATGTTACTATGATGTTATGTTAAGTGATCATATGCTATGTGCTTATTATGGTTATTGTTTGCCTCGGTAGAATTTCGGGTCTGAAGCTTGCTACCACAGTCCTTAACTTACGAAGATCGTCAACAAGCAAGTCATTGATCATGTTTCTTTACAATACCTATGATTTTTGTTGCATTAGAATTATACCTCCCACCATGCATGCAATAGTTGAAATTTGAAGTTATGTTCTTGAGTAGTATCATGTGGTAGGATGAACCAATTCCCTTGTTACCATGACGGGAATGTTTACTTTGCTATGCCGTGGCGGGGTTGGTTGAGTGAATTCATAAGAAGATGTGAGAGTCAAGATGATGAAAACCCATGAACTTCAAGCTCAAGATGGACTTGAATTCACTCTTGGGTGGAGACGGTTGTGGGCACCTGGAGAGATGGTTGGCGGGATGCATGGAAGTGCCATGACTTTGCGGAAAGCTTCAGAAGAGGCGGATGTATACCCATTGACGGAGCTTACATGCAGCACTTAAATTATGGGCTCTGGCTTGGTCAACCTAGTTGTGACTCTGGCTGGGCGGTACTACGAGATGTAGAAGAGCGGTAGGATTGGATGGATGGCAGCGGTGGCGGAAGAACTCTGGAAGACCTGTTTACGTTCGTCCGTCTTCAAACACCATGAAGTCACGAAGACTTAAAAGGAGCGATTCTTGCGGGTAAAGTCATAAACCTCTGCAGAGAAAAAGATCTAATCATCGTTTACGTGTCCCGATTCGGACAATTTGACCCTGGAACTTGGAGTATTGAAATCTCAACATTGTAATTAATAAATAAATTGAGGGGTTATAATTTGGGAATGAGAAATTGGTTGGTGGATCTCAATAATTACCAAAATTTTGTGTATTTGCAAGCAAGTCCTTTATAGTAGGAAAAATTGGCTTTTTGCAAAATGATGAAACTTAGAGCCCCATGGAAATTGCGTGTTAGTAATTTTATTATTATTTCTCTCTTCATGACTTGGCATATTCAAAATGCTGACCTGGCTACAGCGTCTTATGTTGGAGAGGAGTATTCGATCGGGTGTTCGCTCAGCATGGCGATTGCCCTTTGGGTCGGATGGACCGCTATTCTTCTCGCTTCCAGCTTTACTTAGTTTATTTCTCATGAGTTGGCCTTGGCGAATTTATTCTATTGTAATAAAGACTCGATATGAAGCGTGTAATAAATTCAGGTGTGATTGAACTTTGATTATTTCATCAATGTCTGTGTGCAGCATGATCTTGGGATGGAATGCGGAACCGGAGACAGGCGATTTTGGTCGGTCGCTACACCAAGAACTTGATTGTGGCTCTTTACGGTGGAAGGATATATGCAGGTCATGCAAAACTTTAGGGAATGTGCTTGGGTTGATTAATGAAGGAACCTTTGTCTAATGTGGTGCGACAAGCTGGCAGCTTGATGATCAGGTGTCTTGCCTTGATTATGATTTAACGGGCTCTTTTCTTATATTAAGACCCTTGGATCACTGTTAAAGTTTTTTGGACTCTCGGGACTCTCGGGACATTAGTCGGTTAGGTTTGGCCGGTACTAATGGTATCATTAAAATGCAGTTGAAACGACTATGCATTAGTGCGGTTAGGTGTTGAACCTAAGTACCGATTCGTTTTACTGCTAGTCGGTTGAATTATTGATTGGAAATTGCTAGTCGGTTTGTGGCACAAACCGGTACTAAAACCAACCTTAATGCAGTTCGTGCCCACCCGGCACTAAAGGTCTAACCTATAGTCGGTTGGAGACACAAGCGGGGACTAGAACAATTCAAACTTGAAAAAATCCTAAATCATTCTAATTCAGAAAATACATATAATATATCAAAATTGCGAACAAAAAAGATTGATCATTGAAAATACAAGAACTCGGGAAGCAATAAAATTACATCCATGCCCATGGACAAGCTAACAACTACTGAAACTAGGCGTCTAAAGGTGTTGTCATATCCTTAAATTCCCTACTAATGTGTTGGCAAAAGTCGTGTTAACCGACTATTGATCGAAAAAAATATGAACCGTGAAGGAAAAGCGATACATGAATTATGTTGGGGAATGCTAAAATATGTACCAACAAATAGTGATGTGATGGGCACTAAGACCCAAATGATTGATTTCATGCCTATGGTGGACTGCATGGAAGGAATGACAGCTAGCTCCTCTTTTTAAATCAGGGAAAGACTACAGTTTTGAACTACTTGTCTTCTATGCCCATTTTTTCCTTGGTAGTTTGGTTGTACTATTGGCATTCTTAAGCAATTGGAGAATTCAGAGCAGTGCCTCTGGAGGAAAAATAGGGGTGAGCCTGCCCTTCTCTTGCTTAGGAACTCATTTGAGGCCAAAAAACAAGGGAGGCCTTGGTATCCTTAATCTGGGTGTTGAGTGTTGCACTCTTGTTGAAGCATGCAAATAACTTTCTTAATAAAAAATACCCCATTGTCTTTAATTTAGGATTCATACTATCATGGCAGAGTACCCCAAGGAACTTCGATTGTGGCTCTTTCGGTGGAAGGATATATGCAAGGTCATGCAAAACTTTAGGGAGTGTGCTTGGGTTCAGATTAATGAGAACCTTGTCCTAATGTGGTGACAAGCTGGCAGCTTGATGATCAGGTGTCTTGCCTTGATTAAGATTTCTCGGGCTCTTTTCTTATGTTAAGGACCCTTGGATCACTGTTAAAGTTCTTGGACTCTCGGGACTCTCAGGACATTAGTCCGGTTCAATTTTGGCCAGTACTAATGGTATCATTAATACCGGTTGAGCGGCTATGCATTAGTGCTGTTAGTGTTGAACCTTTAGTACCGGTTGTGCCACAAGCCCCTTTAGTCGGTTGTTGAACCTTTAGTACGGATTAGTGTACCACGAGCCCTTTAGTCGGTTTGTGGCACAAACGGTGCTAAAGGCCAACATTAATGCGGCTCGTGCCCGCGAACCCGGCACTAAAGGGTCTAACCTATAGTCGGTTGGAGAACCTGACGGGACTATGAATAATTCAAACTTGAAAAATCATAACTAAATCATCCTAATTCAGAAAAATACATATAATATATCAAAATTTGCAGAACAAAAGATTGATCTGAAAATACAAGAACTCAGGAAGCAATAAAAATTACATCCATGCCCATGGACAAGCTAGCGACAACTACAAGAAGCTGGGCGTCTAGAGGGTGTGGCGTTGTCATGGCCCTCCACCCACGCACGAAATTCCCTACTAATGTGTGTTGGCAAAAGTCGATTATTGTAACCGACTATTGATCGAGAAAAAATTTAAGAGACCGTGAGTAGGGAAAAGCGATACATAACAACAGATTATCGGCCGGAATGCTAAAATATGTACCAACAAATAGTGATTGGCGATGGCACTTTCTAAGACCCAAATGATTGATTTCATGCCTATGGTGGACTGCATGGAGAGAATGACAGCTAGCTCCTCTTTTTTTAAATCAGGGGAAAGACTACAGTATCTAAACTCTGCCTTGTCTTCTGCCCATTTTTTTCCTTGGTAGTTTGGTTGTGCTGCTGGCATTCTTAAGCAATTGGAGATAATTCGGAGACTGTAATGTGTACTAGAGTGGGGTACCTAGTATCCCGAACTGCCCAGCGATCGTGGCGTCCCGGCAAGGCTTACTAGTGACCGCCAAGGTCCTCAGCGGTTCCTTGGAGCCATTCTAGAACAAAGTATTTAAGCCAGGAGACAAGTCCCGGCAAGAGGAGCTTGCGGAAAACCTCAAGGCACGCGAGAAGACAAGACCCGGCAAGAGGGCTTGCGGGAAAATCGATGACGACAAGCTTCGAGCGCGACAAGGATTCAGCAGCGGCAAGGTGCTTGTGCGGCGAACCTCTCTTCATCTCGCTCGGCTCATCCACCAGCGTGTGCATGCAGGACCATTCGGCGTGCGTGTAGGAGGCTGCAGCCAGCGGAAGCAGCGATAATGGCGCTAACAGAGGTGCCATCGTGGCAGCGGTGGCTGCGGTCCCCTTCCGCCTGTTTGGCGACATGGGCGAGCATTTAATGCTTTGTCCCTTGCGTCCGAGTTAGGTAGAATACCTTTATACAAAGTAGCTGTACCAACGCAGCTCATTTTCCCATTTTGCCCTTGTCTCGTTGCCACTGTCGGTGACCCCTTGAGCCTATAAAGGGAGGCGTGGGGGATGAGGTTCGACTCATTCGAGACTACACACACTCAAGCTAGGTTTGTAGCTCTCGTGCTCCCTAGAACACACAATACAACGAGACAAGGCAGAGTATTTTCTCTCGGAGAGCTCGAAGCTGATAAACTGCTCGTGTGTTTCGCCTCGATCTGCTCTTCGTGCAATCTCCGCCCTTGAACCAAAAGGACCAGTCCGCGGTCCCATAGGTGTTAAATGAGTTCGATCAACCTCCCGACATCTTTGGCGC
The DNA here is from genome assembly GCA_021605205.1 of Aegilops longissima. Lineage (NCBI taxonomy): Eukaryota > Viridiplantae > Streptophyta > Magnoliopsida > Poales > Poaceae > Aegilops > Aegilops longissima. Next base: position 27,625 of record JAHIAM010005270.1, read on the forward strand.
GGTAGATCGAGGCTGTGAACCTGATCCGGCGTTCACACGAGCAACATCTTCATCATCTTCATCAACATGCCACGAAGAAGAAGGCTTGGCGGCAACAAAAGCCGTCGCGTCAAACCACCACCACGGGCGGCGAGTGGTGGGGAAAAGCCTTGGCCGGCGGAACGTCGGCGAGGAGCCCGTGTATGCTACTAAGTCAAGGACAAGCGGCGCAAAACCTCGGCGTCCGTTCACGTCTGCGCGTCCATCTCGGGGAGGCGCGAAGAGACCGGCAGCGTCGCCGTTGCGCCATGCGTTCGTTGGGCCAAGATCGAGCTGGTGGATCGAGGGCGGCTCGAGAACAGCTTGCGCGCCAACGCAGGCTGATCACGAGTGGGCGCGATGCTGGGCGGATCTGCTCATTCTAACATATTTAAGTCCGAGCATATCCGCTCCTGCGCCTTCGCCATTGCCGCCCACCACTCAGCGGAAGCTTTAGTGCGACTCAACTGCTCCTGGATTACCCTCAAGCGTGAACAAGGTCAGCGAGAAGGCCACCATTCAAAATCTCGCCGGCTTTGCCAGCAGCGGCGTTCCACGGCAACCAAGCACATCGCTGCGCGGCGAGGCGACAAGGCACGAGCGATGGCGGCAGAGACCTATGGGGTGCAACCACCATGCACTCTCCACCGAAGGCCAAGATCGCCGACTCGTCGGATCCACCTCGACAATGACTCCACGCTTCGCCGGATCACAGCTCGCCGTGATCAGCGCCAAGTTCTTCAAAACGGCAACAGAAGGCGCTGAACTGCGCCGAGCACCGAAGAAGAAGCGGCGTCAATCCGACCAGCGCTGGGCCCTCTGTTGGCGTGCATGCGCTGGGAACTAGGTGACTTGCCATGTCGGTGATGGTTGCCCTGCATTTACTCGTGAGCTCACGGCAAGTCGGTGGCCCGACAAGAAAAATTTCAAGCGGACGTGCGAGAAGTATGATGGCGGGGCGCATCCATCGGAGTTCCTCGGCATCTACACATGCGGTGCAAGCTGCGGGGCAGGGCGACAAGATCTCGCCAACTACTTCCGCTGGTACTCAAGCCCAATGTTAGATCTTGGCTCATGTACTTGCGGACAGCTCCATATCCTCTTGGGCAGATTTATGCCATCGACTTCGGTGCCTTACGGACCCAAACCTCATGGCCAAGAAGTGACCTTCACCTGCTCCCCGGAAGGAGGAGAGTCCCGGTTCATCCAGAGAGATTCCGCCGCGTGCACTACATCCAGATGTCCACCCACCCTTATGATCGCGCATTCATCGAGCGTGCGGAACCGCGGGATGAGGAGAAATGGCGATGTGCAAAATCAAGGGCGTCGGTGAGCTGTATGCCTTGGCGACAAGTGTGCGTGCTAAGAAGGAGGAGACTCGGGAGAATGAAGCAGGATCTGATAGAGAACCGCCCGAGCAAGGAAGAGTCGTGGAACCGAAGAAGAAGAAGAGCTAGTTGTCGAGCAGTCCGGCAAGCGATGGTGCCATAAGAAAGCCAAAAGTCGGTGGCTCCACAAAGGAGGTTACTTGTTGGCGCCCGGCCTGTTATGGCTGACACGCTCAACAGTCAGCGAAGATTCACCGCACCAAAGACCCACGGCCTCGAGCTGCAAGAAGGTGAGTAGCTTGTTTGAACAGTGACCGTAGCGACAAGGAGAAGGCCAAGGAAGGTCTTGGGGAGCTAGCAAGCGACCGGCCGGGGAGGGCGCATGGCAAGGCCAAGCAATGACAGCAGAGCAGACCTCCAGCCCGCGACAAGGATGAAGAGCAGCGATAGCGATGAAGATATGGAAGGGATGTGAGGCAGGAGAGTTCGGAAAGCACGGAGGTCCTCTGCGTGGCGGTGCTTCTCTGCATACCTCACACGCCAACTCAAGCAATGGATCTGGAGAGTTAATGCGTGGGACCATCCGTGAAATCCATAAGCCTTTGAAATGGTCCATGCGCCTCTCTTGATATTGAGGACCACCCTGATCGCATAACCGTGGTGGGTGCTTGCGATGTTGGTCTCACCAACTTCCGCAACCTCAAGGTCACCAAGATGCTAGTTAATGAGAGGGCAAAACCTGATCTCATCGCGGTGCTCGAAGCTTGAGATCAGCGGCGTGACTCGAAGGCGGCACATTCAAGGAATCAACCGGAAGGAGCAAGCCAAGGGGAAGATCACGTTGCGGTAACATTTGGCGATGAACTAAACTTCGAGGATTGAGAGGTCACGTTTGGCGTCGCTGATTTTCCATTGCCTTACAATGGAATACTTGCGTCCAGCACTCGCCAAGTTCATGGCAGCCTCTCATTATGCATACAATTTGCTCAAAGATGCCCGGATAAGTTTCATTTCTGTCCATGGCGACAAGAAGGATGCTCTTATCTGCGCCGACAAGATCTACGGAGGCGGCGGCTACAGCGGATAGCAAATCACTTGCGCTGAAGCTCCGGGGAAAGACCAAGTCGGCGAGCTCGGATGCCCTCCGGCGCACCTCTTCAAGTGCTGCGCTACCGTCGAGGCCTGCTCGAGCTCCAGCAGAAAGTCTGAAGACATCTTTGGCAGCTCCGCAAAAAGAAAGTGCCGCCAGGAGGGTAGCTGGTGGTACCTTCACCATCATTGCCACTCGACCCTAAATAGGAAGGCGGCGCTCGTTGCCTGCGCCGAATGTCGGCGTGTTTGCATGGCAACCGTCGGCATCCGGTGTTCGGAAAGTAATTGAGCATCATAGTGTCTGTCCTCATCGGCATTACATCAAGCAGAAAGTCAGGAAGCAGCGTTTGGAGGCCAAAGTTCATTCAGAAGAGATCAAGAAGTTGGAAAAGCAGGCCTTGTTGAGGTGCTAAGACCCAAAATGATTGATTTCATGCCTATGGTGGACTGCATGGAGAGGAGAATGACAGCTAGCTCCTCTTTTTTAAATCGGGGAAAGACTACAGGTTTGAACTCTGCCTTGTCTTCTATGCCCATTTTTTCCTTGGTAGTTTGGCTGTCTGCTTGGCATTCTTAAGCAATTGGAAGAATTCAGAGACAATGCCTCTGGAGGAAAAATAGGGTGAGCCTGCCCTTCTCTTGCTGCTTGGGAACTCATTTGCAGGCCAAAAAACAAGGAGGCCTTGGTATCCTTAATCGAGGTGTTGAGAATGTTGCACTCTTGTTGAAGCATGCAAATAACTTTCTTAATAAAAAGATACCCCATGGGTGTCTTTAATTTGGATTCATACTATCATGGCGAGTACCCCAAGGAACTTGATTGTGGCTCTTTACGGTGGAAGGATATATGCAAGGTCATGCAAAACTTTAGGGAGTGTGCTTGGGTTGATTAATGAAGGAACCTTGTCCTAATGTGGTCGACAAGCTGGCAGCTTGATGATCAGGTGTCTTGCCTTGATTAAGATTTCGGGCTCTTTTCTTATGTTAAGGACCCTTGGATCCTTTAAAGAGTTCTTGGACTCTCGGGACTCTCGGGACATTAGTCCGGTTCGATTTTGGCCGGTACTAATGGTATCATTAATACCGGTTCGACGGCTATGCATTAGTGCGGTTAGTGTTGAACCTTTAGTACGGTTAGTGCCACAAGCCCCTTTAGTCGGTTGTGTTGAACCTTTAGTACGGTTAGTGCCACGAGCCCTTTAGTCGGTTTGTGGCACAAACCGGTACTAAAGCCAACCTTTAATGCGGTTAGTGCCACGAACCGGCACTAAAGGGTCTAACCTATAGTCGGTTGGAGACACAAAGCCGGGACTATAGAACAATTCAAACTTGAAAAATCATAACTAAATCATCCTAATTCAGAAAAATACATATAATATATCAAAATTTGCAGAACAAAAAGATTGATCCGCTGAAAATACAAGAACTCGAGGAAGCAATAAAAATTACATCCATGCCCATGGACAAGCTAGCGACAACTACAAAAGCTGGGCGTCTCGAGGTGCTGGCGTTGTCATGACCCTCCACCCGCACAAATTCCCTACTAATGTGTGTTGGCAAAAGTCAGTATTGCCAACCGACTATTGATCGAAAAAAATTTAACGAGACCGTGAGTAGGAAAAGCGATACATAACGACAGATTATCGGCGGAATGCTAAAATATGTACCAACAAATAGTCGATGCTGATGGGCACTACAAGACCCAAAATGATTGATTTCATGCCTATGGTGGACTGCATGGAGGAGAATGACAGCTAGCTCCTCTTTTTTAAATCAGGGGAAAGACTACAGTTTGAACTCTGCCTTGTCTTCTATGCCCATTTTTTCCTTGGTAGTTTGGCTGTCTGCTTGGCATTCTTAAGCAATTGGAGAATTCAGAGACAATGCCTCTGGAGGAAAAATAGGGTGAGCCTGCCCTTCTCTTGCTGCTTGGAACTCATTTGCAGGCCAAAAAACAAGGAGGCCTTGGTATCCTTAATCAGGTGTTGAGAATGTTGCACTCTTGTTGAAGCATGCAAATAACTTTCTTAATAAAAAGATACCCCATGGGTGTCTTTAATTTGGGATTCATACTATCATGGCGAGTACCCCAAGGAACTTGATTGTGGCTCTTTACGGTGGAAGGATATATGCAAGGTCATGCAAAACTTTAGGGAGTGTGCTTGGGTTGATTAATGAAGGAACCTTGTCCTAATGTGGTCGACAAGCTGGCAGCTTGATGATCAGGTGTCTTGCCTTGATTAAGATTTCCGGGCTCTTTTCTTATGTTAAGGACCCTTGGATCACTTTTAAAGAGTTCTTGGACTCTCGGGACTCTCGGGACATTAGTCCGGTTCGATTTGGCCGGTACTAATGGTATCATTAATCCGGTTCGACGGCTATGCATTAGTGCGGTTCGTGTTGAACCTTTAGTACCGGTTAGTGCCACAAGCCCCTTTAGTCGGTTAGTGTTGAACCTTTAGTACGGTTAGTGCCACGAGCCCTTTAGTCGGTTTGTGGCACAAACCGGTACTAAAGGCCAACCTTTAATGCGGTTAGTGCCACGAACCGGCACTAAAGGTCTAACCTATAGTCGGTTGGAGACACAAACCGGGACTATAGAACAATTCAAACTTGAAAAATCATAACTAAATCATCCTAATTCAGAAAAATACATATAATATATCAAAATTTGCAGAACAAAAAGATTGATCCGCTGAAAATACAAGAACTCAGGAAGCAATAAAATTACATCCATGCCCATGGACAAGCTAGCGACAACTACAAAAGCTGGGCGTCTCGAGGTGCGGCGTTGTCATGACCCTCCACCCGCACGAATTCCCTACTAATGTGTGTTGGCAAAAGTCGATGTTGCCAACCGACTATTGATCAGAAAAAATTTAGAGACCGTGGTAGGAAAAGCGATACATAACGACAGATTATCGGTAGGAATGCTAAAATATGTACCAACAAATAGTGATGCATGATGGGCACTACAAGACCCAAATGATTGATTTCATGCCTATGGTGGACTGCATGGAGAGGAGAATGACAGCTAGCTCCTCTTTTTTAAATCAGGGGAAAGACTACAGTTTGAACTCGCCTTGTCTTCTATGCCCATTTTTTCCTTGGTAGTTTGGCTGTACTGCTTGGCATTCTTAAGCAATTGGAAGAATTCAGAGACAATGCCTCTGGAGGAAAAATAGGGTGAGCCTGCCCTTCTCTTGCTGCTTGGGAACTCATTTGCAGGCCAAAAAACAAGGAGGCCTTGGTATCCTTAATCGGGTGTTAGAATGTTGCACTCTGTTGAAGCATGCAAATAACTTTCTTAATAAAAAGATACCCCATGGGTGTCTTTAATTTAGGATTCATACTATCATGGCGAGTACCCCAAGGAACTTGATTGTGGCTCTTTACGGTGGAAGGATATATGCAAGGTCATGCAAAACTTTAGGGAGTGTGCTTGGGTTCAGATTAATGAAGGAGACCTTTGTCCTAATGTGGTCGACAAGCTGGCAGCTTGATGATCAGGTGTCTTGCCTTGATTAAGATTTCGGGCTCTTTTCTTATGTTAAGGACCCTTGGATCCTTGTTAAAGAGTTCTTGGACTCTCGGGACTCTCGGGACATTAGTCCGGTTCGATTTGGCCGGTACTAATGGTATCATTAATACCGGTTGAACGGCTATGCATTAGTGCGGTTCGTGTTGAACCTTTAGTACCGTTAGTGCCACAAGCCCCTTTAGTCGGTTCGTGTTGAACCTTTAGTACGGTTAGTGCCACGAGCCCTTTAGTCGGTTTGTGGCACAAACCGGTACTAAAACCAACCTTAATCGGTTACGTGCCACGAACCGGCACTAAAGGTCTAACCTATAGTCGGTTGGAGACACAAACCGGGACTATAGAACAATTCAAACTTGAAAAATCATAACTAAATCATCCTAATTCAGAAAAATACATATAATATATCAAAATTTGCAGAACAAAAGATTGATCCGCTGAAAATACAAGAACTCGGAAGCAATAAAATTACATCCATGCCCATGGACAAGCTAGCGACAACTACAAGAAGCTGGGCGTCTAGAGGTGCGGCGTTGTCATGGCCCTCCACCCACGCGCAAATTCCCTACTAATGTGTGTTGGCAAAAGTCGAGTATTGCCAACCGACTAATAATCGAGAAAAAATTTAGAGACCGTGAGTAGGAAAAGCGATACATAACGACAGATTATCGGCGAGAATGCTAAAATATGTACCAACAAATAGTCGGTGCGATGGGCACTTCAAGACCCAAATGATTGATTTCATGCCTATGGTGGACTGCATGGAGAGGAGAATGACAGCTAGCTCCTCTTTTTAAATCAGGGAAAGACTACAGGTTTACGAACTCGCCTTGTCTTCTATGCCCATTTTTTCCTTGGTAGTTTGGCGTGCTTTGGCATTCTTAAGCAATTGGAGAAATTCAGAGACAATGCCTCTGGAGGAAAAATAGGGTGAGCCTGCCCTTCTCTTGCTGCTAGGGAACTCATTTGCGAGGCCAAAAAACAAGGGAGGCCTTGGTATCCTTAATCGGGTGTTGAGTGTTGCACTCTTTTGAAGCATGCAAATAACTTTCTTAATAAAAAGATACCCCATGGGTGTCTTTAATTTGGGATTCATACTATCATGGCGAGTACCCCAAGGAACTTGATTGTGGCTCTTTCGGTGGAAGGATATATGCAAGGTCATGCAAAACTTTAGGGAGTGTGCTTGGGTTCAGATTAATGAAGGAGACACTGTCCTAATGTGGTCGACAATGGCAGCTTGATGATCAGGTGTCTTGCCTTGATTAAGATTTCGGGCTCTTTTCTTATGTTAAGGACCCTTGGATCCTGTTAAAGAGTTCTTGGACTCTCGGGACTCTCGGGACATTAGTCCGGTTCGATTTTGGCCGGTACTAATGGTATCATTAAATCAGGTTCGAGCGGCTATGCATTAGTGCGGTTAAGTGTTGAACCTTTAGTACCGATTAGTGCACAAGCCCTTTAGTCCGGTTCGTGTTGAACCTTTAGTACCGGTTAGTGCCACGAGCCTTTAGTCGGTTTGTGGCACAAACCGGTACTAAAACCAACCTTTAATGCGGTTACGTGCCGACGAACCGGCACTAAAGGTCTAACCTATAGTCGGTTGGAGACACAAACCGGGACTATAGGACAATTTCAAACTTGAAAAAATCATAACTAAATCATCCTAATTCAGAAAAATACATATAATATATCAAAATTTGCAGAACAAAAGATTGATCCGCTGAAAATACAAGAACTGGGAAGCAATAAAATTACATCCATGCCCATGGACAAGCTAGCGACAACTACAAGAAGCTGGGCGTCTAGAGGTGCTGGCGTTGTCATCGACCCTCCACCCACGCGAAATTCCCTACTAATGTGTGTTGGCAAAAGTCGATTGCCAACCGACTATTGATCGAAAAAAATTTAAGAGACCGTGAGTAGGGAAAAGCGATACATAACGACAGATTATCGGTGGGAATGCTAAAATATGTACCAACAAATAGTCGAGTGCTGATGGGCACTACAAGACCCAAATGATTGATTTCATGCCTATGGTGGACTGCATGGAGGAGAATGACAGCTAGCTCCTCTTTTCAAATCAGGGAAAGACTACGGTTTAGAACTCTGCCTTGTCTTCTATGCCCATTTTTCCTTGGTAGTTTGGCTGTGCACTTTGGCATTCTTAAGCAATTGGAGAGAATTCAGACAATGCCTCTGGAGGAAAAATAGGGGTGAGCCTGCCCTTCTCTTGCTGGGCCTTT
>JAHIAM010005271.1:0-24134 GCA_021605205.1 Aegilops longissima
GCGTTTTTCGTGAAATCGCTGGTCCGTCCGGTGGGTCCCTGCGGTCGAGAAGCGTTTTTTAGCGAAATAAGGTGGCCCGTCCGGTGGGTCCCTGCTGTCGGTGGAGGAATAATTATTTTGCGGCGTAATAAGGAGGCACTTCCTTGCGGCCACTGGACCCGGTATCGGCCTCTCCATGTACAGATACTCTTCGATGGAAGTCGGTCTTTCACCACGTTGACCACGCCCGCGCCGAGAGCACCAGGCGGTGGTGCAGACGACAGCGAGGCCTAGGAAGGGGCGACACGGGCAGGGAAAGGCAAGTCGTAGCCCTTGCGGATAGAATCTGAGGTTCACTAGTTGGCTGCGGCGTGAGGCTACCGTCACCGCCAGAATAACGAGGGGTGTGGGTGAGTAGAGGGATACCACAGGCCAGCGGTGGGAGTAGTAGAGGCGGTGAGGCCTCCGCGGCATCCATGGCCGACCCACGAGAGGCGAGGAGCAGCGACACGACCGGCGCTGCTTTGGTAATTTGGAGCAAGAAGACCGAGAGGTTGAAGAAGCACTATGGCCGTTGGATGGACATCGTGCAGTCCTTTGGAGCTAGAATTGTTCATATTGACTAAGTTGACAAAGCCCTCCGTCCCGTCAACAGAGTTGGCCCTAAGTCATCCTCCACTATGGTGGGTCCCATCTAGCAGGGTGGGTATTCATTTTTTGTGTAATAAGGAGGCACTTCCTTGCGTGCGAAGATATAGCTGGTGGGTCCGACATGTCGTGAGGAAGCGTTTTTTAGAAATCTGAGGCCATTCGGTGGGTCCCAACTATCGGTGGAGGAATCATTATTTTGCGCGTCTGATCCACGTCCGATGGATGTCGTTCGTTGACCACGTTAACCAGGCAGCGCCGAGAGCACCATGGCGGTGGGCGGCGGCAAGGCCTAGGAAGGGAACGACGGAACGGGGAAGACTTCGGCAATGGTTGCCTGCGGGTGGGAAGTCTGAGGCTTTCTTGGTCGTCTGTCGTCGCCGGAAAATAACGGGAGGTGTGGGTGAGTAGAGGAATGGCTGCGGCCAGCAATGAAGTAGGGTGGGGCGGTGCGGCCTGTCGCGGCAACCTGGCCGACCACAGGGAGGCTGGGCAGGAAGTCCCATCGAGCTGGTTTGGCGGTGGAGCAAGAAGATCGGATATTGAAGAAGCAACACGGCCGTTGGATTAACATCCAGCAGTCCTTTGCTGCTAGAATCGTTTGTGGACTAAGTTGACAAAGCCAAAGTACCGTCAACCTAGTAGACCCACAAGTCAGCCTCCAAATCTGTCCCAAACACATACAACCCGAAATTTCTAGCGATTCAAATTAATTTTAAATCTAAATATACCTTAATTTAAATTCAATGAAATTTTACCCTTTAAAAACAATGAAATTTAAAATATCAAAATCGAAAGAAAACAGTATTTGGGAACTAATTGCTGTTTGCTGTGTATTTTTTCATTTACAGCCCATTTATTATTACTTATAGCCCATTTCTTATTACTTATAGCCCATTTATTATTACTTATAGCCCATTTCTTATTACTTATAGCCCATTTTACGGGCAAAATGCATCCTCCTCGTCTTGAAAGATTTCCGGCCCGGTGAGCGTAGAAAAGCAAGTAGGCCTATGTTGGTTATTACGCAAAAAACAAAATAGCTGGCTAGCCATTTTTGAGAAAGGAAAAAAACAAAGCTGGGCTGGTCATGTGCTAAACATATGAAATAAAAGCCTGGGCTAGGCAGACCATGGGTCCCGCACAACCAGTTGATACCCTTCTCCGTCCGAAAAAACAAAATTACTGCAGTGGCTGCTGGGTCCCTCTTGTCATCCTCACCATATACAGTCATCTCCTTATTCCTCTCGGTTGTTGACCATGTTGACAACACGGGCGGGCGCTTATGATGGCGAACCAAAGCGGAGGGCGATGGTGAGGCCTCGGACGGGAGCGAGCAGGGCAGGGAAGATCACAGACCGGCCGTGGGAGGCGGGGCGGCGGTCCCTTGGCGTTGGTTTAGCTTTGGCGGCTCGAGGAAGAAGAGGCGAAGAAAGCAGCAGGCGTTGAATGTCAATCGAGCAGTCAAGAGTTAGCACAATCGTTTTTGACTAAGCGGACACCAAGTAGCATACTTTTTATATATAGGAAGAAAACTGCGAGGAAAATCGTTAAATGCCGTCCTCCTCACGAGGGCGTTAGCCACATAAGTGACTAGCACCCTTGGTTTTCAACCGAGAGGTCTTGGGTTGAGTCGAGGAACTCTCAATTTTGTCCTCCTTCCTTCCTCGCAAAAAAAGGAAAGAAAATCAAAGACTTGGGAAGGCGTCTGAGAACAAGCTAGTGTACCGATAAAGAGGCGTTGCGAGTTTTAGAAAAAAAAAAAGCGTGCTCACATGTAGCTGGTTGAATCAAACCTAGACTATGACTATATATGGTGCTATGCTACTCTGCAAGTAATGGCCCGACATATCCAACGTTAGCTTCTCCTCTTCTCTACTTACTCTGCCTAGCATCGAAGCTCGGCGCAACAACCATGTCCGCTGGCTGCTCGTCCACTGCTCCGCTCGTACCATCATCCACCTGCTCTTGAGGCAACAACCAGATATCGCCAAGTCGCCACCCGTACCATCGCTGTGGGTCTCATCACACCCCGCTTGGCACGCGCACCGCAACCGATTGCTCATCGCAACCCGCTGCCGTTGGTGTGGTGCCCTGCTGCAAATCACCTTGAGTCATCCGTCGCGTCTCAACCACAATCCGCAACCCTGGCGAGTCTTCTACAAATGCCGAATCATGGGGTAATAATATGTTTAAGTGTTGTTACTGCTGCTTTCGGTTGCTGATTTTTTAATAGTTTGGTTGATGATCTTCCAATTTGATTAAATGCGAGAAAAGGAAGATTCGTGTGATTTGTATTTACGGGAAGTTCTTGATGTGGGGAATGCAACTTCGCTGATTATTTGGTTAGCGAGGAATCCCAATACCAGCAGGTTGGGGTGTTGGACAAATGGCGAAGGAGCAGCGGAAGAGGAAGATCTGAGCGAAGGTTAAAGATGCAGTTCCTCGATCATGGCCAAGCAACAAGCTGCTGAGCGGCCTTGAGAGCAATGAGGAGATGAAAGAGCTTGTGAAGATAATGGGCAAAATCGATGTGCTCTGTAGGATGATTGTCTCTTTATTTGCGGTGTATGTAGCACTTTTCGTGATGTATTCGATGGCTACGACATGAGCACTTTGCTGAAACTAGTAATGAATGAAACATGTGTAGCAGGCTGGGCGTAGTGTTGTGAACATCTAATGATTTCTATTAGCGGAAATCAGGGGTATCCTTTTGCTCATATAAATAAATAAATAGCGAGAGGCCCTGTCGGGTCAGCTTTGTTCTCATTCGAAGACGTCGAGCAAATTGCAGTCCAACAACAAACTATGTCATCAAATTCAAGTTTCACAGCCAAATATGAGTACAACTAAACAACAATGTCATCATGTTTTAGTTGTCATACAATCACCAAACACAAATCAGCATACATAACAAGTGATGTTCTCACAGCAAAATACTAAACAACATGTTCATCAGGTTTCAGTTGTCATAGCAAACACAATTTCACATAGTAGATAAAAAGCGTCTTACGACGAGGCAAATCGACAAAAGCAATGTAATCATCATCCATGCAGCAGCGTCAACATCTTCGCCATGTGTATCGGTCTGAATCGTAATTCCCCATGGTGTCATCTTCTTCTTCGTCCTCAACGTCCTCGAGCGTTGGCTTCTTCTTGATCAACTCTTGTATGTCCACAACCACGACGGGCAATCTTTTAGCGGCGTCATTGGCGTGATGGTTCTCAAAGATATTAGGAACATCTGTGTTATCTTGTACATCAGGGCGATGTAAGCATCATCTTGTTGTGCAACTTCATTAAGCGAATTCCTCTGCTCAAACCTTTGCAATACTCTCCGGTCATCGCTACGTGCAAATGTGTCTTCCAAGAAAAATATCTGTGTTGCTTGATTTGCCAAAATAAAAGGCTCGTTGATGCAGTACGCCGCCTTGACATTGATGGATTTGAAATAATCATCAGCTCGGGTTTTGCGATCTGGAAAACAGGTTATACCATGACGACTGTGAACCACACACGATGATCCTCGGCTGGAGATATCTGCAATTGAACAATGTACATTATGTTAGCATACATTTCAGTTGTCTCTTTGTCATACGTATCCGTGCTCATGATGGCACTGTTTTGTGTCTTCTGCCTTCGTCTCGTGCAAGGGTGTTGTAGCGCACATCTCCAACAACGCAAGATTCATAATGTCTTACCGAGTATCGGGACCCATTGCTAGTGAGTAAAGGGCATCATCAACTGCCTGCCCATCCTCCGCATCTTCTTAACCTATGGTTAGAAAATAGACAAGCTGATCATCTTATGTACTCAATATATTAAAAAAGCGATAGTGCACTTCAAAAGCTTACATGGTTCTTGAACCATTTCACAAATCCTGCCATAACCAGTTTGTCAATGTTTCTTGGATTTTGCGGCGATAACTCCTCTTTGTAGATCTTTGCACAACATAGTGATCGCGTCAAACATCTAAATATATAAGAATGTGCTGCAAGTTTAGTAGATTACGATGTATAAGCTGCGATCTTGCACTTACTTGATATAAGGTAGTATCTCGGGACAGTTATTCAACACATACCAAACCATTTTGTCCAAATCTTTAGGTTTGTCCTCTTGTCGACTCTTCCATGTAACTTTCGAGCAGAATAATCGAAAACATTGAGCCGGGATTGTCTTCACCCACCTCTTTGCTAAGCTGATCAATTTGTTTCAATGTATTTTGAGCAGAATGTCAGCGCTTACGTAGCAATGTAGGCCTCTGCAATGGAACCCTCGGGTCTAGCTCTGTTCCTAACATAGCCCTTGAAAGTGCCTAGCCGCCTTTCAATAGGGTACATCCAGCCATCTTGTCTTGGACCTCTAAGTAGTGCCTCATCGGGTAGATGAACAGCCAAATGCACCATCACATCAAAGAAGGCTGGAGGATATATCTTCTCAAGGTCGCATAGGATAGTTGGTATCTTGTCTCTAAGGCGCTCCAAAGCATCTATCCTGATATTTCTCTGCGAGTTCCACGAAGAATTGTCCCAACTCTGCAAGCTGCTCTGTATAAGTCGAGGTGGCCCAATCCTCTAAGGATAACAGGTAAAACCCTTTGAAGTAGGGCGTGGCAGTCATGAGTTTTCAACCCTTGTACCTTGTTTCCATCTGCTTGACTCTCCTTTCGGGGTTGGAAGCAAATCCATGTGGGAATCTCACGTGTGAGGACCTCGCAAATTCTTTTCTTTTACCTTGTCCAAGGCGTACACAGTTGGTGCCATATCCGTGGTTTACCTTCATCTTGCACTGCAAATCCTTTACGATACCAGGTGTGTCAAATCAATCCTAGATTTTAAGGTATCTTTCGTCTTGCCTTCAATGTTAAGAAGTGTGCGATAATCTTGTCACATATATTTTTCTCGATGTGCATCACATCAAGATTATGCCATGATCCAAATCTTTCCAATACTCCAAGTCCCACAAAGTGGACTGCGGGTAAACAATAATCTCTCTTCTACCGTGCCATGCTTCCTTTTCCGCTACCATTACGGGATGGTTTCACGGTGTAATATACTGACCTTCTCTAATTCCACTTGCAACTCATCGGTGGTGAGCCTCTTTGGCGCATCACGGTTTTCATGCTTTGCATTGAACACATGTCTTGGTATTTTCTAGGATGCGGCTTGTCCTTGGCAAGAAGCGGCGGTGTCAATGTAACAGATCTTGCTAAGTATTGCGTATATGAGTAGATTCTGTCACAGCGAACACATGCATTGTAACCATGTGTCGTTTGCATACGACATAGTGCCCAAAGCGGATAATCATGGATGCACCAAATTACAACATCACCTGAGAAAGAAATCAGGTGGTGGGCTGCTATATAGGTCTCGGTGAGAACACCCTTCCATAGCTGTTGAAGTTCCTCCACAAGAGGCTCCATGAACAAATCAAAATCCTTTCGGGACTTTTTGGACTGGGATGAGCAAGGCCATCATGTAGTTTGATTCTTTGGTGCAGACATTTGGAGGCATGTTGTGAGGATAACAAGCACTGGCCACATGCTATATGTGGCGCTCTGGTGGCCAAATGGGTTAAATCCATCGAAGCTAAGCCAAGTCTAATGTTTCTCGGGTTGACAAACTCTTTGTGTTTATCATTGAAGCTTTTCCACTCACTACCATGAGATGGATGGCTCATTACATTCGATCTCTGTACTCCTGGTTCCTAGAATGCCACAGTACATCCTCTCTTGTTTTGACATCATGAAACAACCTCTGCAATCTTGGTGTAATTGGAAAATGTCTCGAGAACATTATGAGGAACCCTCTTCACAGCATCGCCATCTTTCCATCTTGATGATTTGCATTTGGGCATTCACTTAAGTTGGCATAATCCTTCGGAACAGAACACAATTATTCTTACAAACATGGATCATATCATATCCAATTCCAACTGCGAAGGAAATTCTTCATTTCTTTGTAGGTGTGTGGCAGCTCGGGCGCATCTGGGAAAGATTTGCGGAAAGCAGCCAACATCGCATCGAATGATTTGTTGGTCATCCGCTCAGATGTCTTCACGAAGAAAGGTGACCATAGCTGAGAATCTTGACAGCTTATTTCACTGGGGTGACAACAACGTTGCATTGTTCCAACATGCGGGCCCACCGTTTTTCTTCTGCGGTGAAAGTTCACGGAATGCACGAGCATTTCGTAGCATTGTTTCAATGTTGGTCAAACTCACTTGGCTCCGCCACCACCACCTCCTCCTCCTCTTCCACGAGCATCGAGGCGAGATCAAGATGGTGATCTGCTGCTTCCGTAGTCAATAACATTGGCGTTCACAGCTTCACCATGATGAACCCACCTAGTATATGTGACCGACATCCCATACAAGTGTAGATGATTTTGCACAGTTGGTAGGGTCTTGTAACTGAATTCATACAAGCTGCTACAGGCGAGCACATCTGATTTGGACCACCGTACTCAGCTCGATAAAGTTCATGAAGTTTTCAACCCCTCGACATATGCAGCGGAGAATCTTGAGCAGAAGTTATCAAGTCATGTCCATCTTAGACATACAAATTAGTTCTTCTACTAGATATTACAGGAAAAACATATATGCTTTTTATGAAGTCGAGAGAAAAAATACCTAGGTCGATGTCTAAAGCTATGGCAAGATATTTGGGCGAGCAGATCTAAATAACGAAATATATGTAAAGCTAATTCAGCAAACAGATTTGAGTGCTAAATTATGGCGAGCTGTTTCAGCGATCAATGAGGCCGAGCACACAGCCATCAAACTATCGAAGGCCATCGCAGCAACAAAGATCGAGTATAAAGCGGTGTAGAGCTATTTCACCTAACAGATTGGCTACTAGACCATGGCAATCTCGTCACAATAAATATATGGCAGGATATTTTAGCAACTAATCGGCCTTGGCATGCCATCTCAGCTAAGCAGATTGAGTGCGAGCAGGGCAAGGAAGCTTCTTAAGCGAGCATATTGACGATAAACTACTTGACAAGCAGTGAGATTAACAGCGTCTATCAGCTAACATTCAGCGCTACACCGACATGAGCAGGGGCCTCGGTCTAGAATCGCGTACCGTGGGAGAAGCTGACCGCCGTCGTCTCCACATGAACGTCGCCCGGTGATGGCGGCGTGACCGCCGTCGCCTCCACAAACGTAGCGGAGGTGGCGGCGCGGCTGAAGGGCGGCATCTCTGAGGCGTCTTGTGGGGCGAGAGGATCGCCGTCGTCCCTCGACGAACCATGGCCCGGCGTATCGGCGTGGCGGGGAGGCGGCTTTGGCGGGCGAATGGAGTGGAGGGGCGGGGGGGGGGTTTGGGAATATTTGGCGAAGGCGGTTGAATCAATTTGGGGAAATTTGTGTGTGTGTGTGGGGGGAGGATTTTTCGCGGTGGGCGGGGAGTTTGGCGCATGGTCGGTTTCTCAAGTGCAGTCCCGTGTCGGTGAAGAGGCAAGCGAAGCGCGTTCCGTTTGCGTGAGCCGTGTGCAGACCCGAGCGTGTGTGGGGTGCAATGCGACCATGACGAGTCTTGTGAGTGTACCGCCTTTTTCCTTTTAAACTAGGTGCTTCGCCCCTCAAAAAATGTTGCTTGCGCGATCCATCGATACTACTACTAGTAATCCGGTAATCCCGACTAAAGCAGTAGCGGCGGGTCTTTTCCAGCGATATCTTTGGGAGGTTGGCTTAGTTGGGTTTTTAGATTTGTCTCGGTTCAATAAAAGCAGAGTTGGTGATGATGGTGTGCCTGTCATCCTGCAATATAGGCCGTCCGATCTATATCTAACGGATAGGAAGGAAACTATGACAATTTACCGCACTCCTCTCCACATTTGCGAGATAAGGCTTTCCCTCGTTCATCCTTTTCTCCCACAAGATCTTGATCTTCCGTGCAACATACAGGCATCTTCTAGTACTCCTACAATATGTATATTATTGTGAAAGTTCATATACACGGCGAGATTAATGCAAACACGGCAGATTTTCATTACATTTGAACTTTTATAGGACAGAAAAATAAAAAAACCCGACCCTAAACCTATTCTCTGGCGGCGACCGGCGTCCTCCATCTCGATCTCTATATGCAGGCGGGGTTCAAGACCCGTGAAGTGAAGGTGCGGTCTCCGGCGAGGAAAAGTAGAACACGGGATACGGACCGGCCGGTTGGCACACCATGCCTGCCGCCTCCATGCCCTACTCATCCTCGGAGAGTCCCGACCTCGGCGGTGCGGACGTTGGGCGGCGGCAAGTAGGGCAGCGTGGTGATGGTGCTCCGTCGTCGGCCGCCGGCGTAGCCACCGCTTGTGCGGTCGCGTCCGCGTCCGCGCTACGCCGCTATTGCGTCGCGAGGCGACTTGGCGGCGGCGACCTCGAGCTTCATCCCGAAGACAAGCTCTCCGCGAGCGTTCGCACTTGCGGTCATGGCGGATGTGGTGCGGTAGGAGGGCGATGCGCTATGGTGTGGAGGTTAGCTGGGCGTTGCCGCTTTAAGTAGCGCATTCGGTGAGGCCAAGCGTCCGGGTGCGTCATTAAGTCGCGGAGTTGGTTCCTCGGGCACCGAGCCTCTGCTGACGACATCTGAGCGGGCGGCATGAATGCGGGCAGCTGGCGCCGGCTGGGAACGCACCGCAGCGGCAGCGCGAGGGCGAGGGCTTTGGTGTGCGGGGTAGTCAGCTGCGGTCGTGGCAGCGTTGGAATGCCCTTTGCTCAAATCGATCCCGCATGTCATTGAAAAAGCAAGACGACCGGCATGGTCTCAGGTCGGAGGATGCAGTTGGCGCGCTACACCACTCCGTGGGCGCGTCGCGGCGCCCGTGCATCCTCGGCGAGCGGGTGTTGGGGTGTGTTTGGATTGTGGCCAAAGTGCACCTTACCAAAATTTTGGTCATGACCCAAAGATTGGTCTTTGTTTGGATGGTTGCCATTTCTTTGGCATGCCAATGAACTCTAGCCAACTCTAGTTCATTTTCTTGCCAATGTCGGCCAAATCATGGGCAACCAATACCTCAACCAAAATTTTGGCTACCCAATGCTTTGATGGGGCAACCTTGGGCACAAACCAAACATACCGTTGGTCGTGCCACAGCACTAACGCCACCCTCGGCACACTGAAACCGACCGTGTCTATCGGCGATATGGCGTGTCGCTCACATGATCGCCGTGTCGAGGCGGTCTTGGAGCTGCGCCCGTTGTTGGCTAACGACCCACATGAGCGGTTGTCGGTGGCGAGGAGGTCGTGGGCCAGCTCCTCCATTGGACTAGTCTGCGCTATGTCGGTTTCCCTGTTTTCCGGCCATATTCGGCGTCGGTGCTCCGCGTTGCGCATTAGGCCTTTCACTATGTAGGCCAGCGAGACAACTTATTGTTTATTTGAGCCGTTCAAGTGTAATCATGTGGCGTTTGCTTATTTCTCATTCCTCTCAACCCTCTTCTCCATCGATCATGTAAGCCCTCGATCGAGTCCATCCTCCGCATGCCTCATTTGAACATTCCGCGAGTATCATTAGCATGTACCCACCTAGTCCTCTTTCAATAGATCTCGGACCCGAGATGAAATCGAGAGGAGCAGTGAAACACGTGATACCTAAAGCGGATTCAAAATTACGAACCGGTGATCATAGCATCCATAAATCATATATAAAGGGTATTCAATGTTCCTTTCATTTTGAGCGTACAATATACTCCCTCCTATCCTTTCTACTTTACATACTCCCTCCGTCTAGGTGAGTAAGTCATCTTAGGCTGTGCACGTGACCAAGGAGGAGAGAAAACGAGAGACATTAATGTCTATTTGCTAATTAATAGTATTGCATGCAATGAACTAACCCTTGCATGTCGTGTTTGATAGTCTCAAGTCATTAAAGCATGCACACCCTCATCTCTTATTGGTTGATATGTCAAGAAACAAGAAGCGAGGTAGAAGTTAATGCACAGCGCCTAAGTGTTTGGGATTATTTGGTTTTCGTAAGATGACTTACACACCTAGCGGAGGAGTATAAGTTTTATGTGTAGTCAAAGTATCTCTACTATGATAAAAAGGTATCAACATTCAACAACGCCCAATCAATATTGTTAGATTAAATACGTACTCCTAGATTTGTACTCGAGATGGTTTCCAATTTGACTATTGACAAGATTAATAGTACTCCTTTCACATAGGTGAGTAAGTCATCTTAGGCTGTGCACCGTGACCAAGGAGGAGGGAAAGCGAGAGACATTAATGTTTATTTGCTAATTAATAGTATTGCATGCAATGAACTAACCCTTGCATGTCATGTTTGATAGTCTCGAGGTCATTAAAGCATGCACACCCTCATCTCTTATTGGTTCATATGTCAAGAAACAAGAAAGCGAGGTAGAAGTTAATGCACCGCGCCTCGTGTTTTGGGATTATTTGGTTTTGTAAGATGACTTACACACCTAGGCGGAGGAGTACATGAGATGTATAATGTGAAAATTATATCATTGGAAACTCCTTTCACATCTGAAATTGACCATATGCTTTGTGTAAGTTGCATGTCATATATTATTACTCTAACATTTGGTCAAAGTTAGCCTCGAAAAAGCATTAGACCCTGTATGCTTTGTGTAAGTTGCATGTCATATATTATTACTCTAACATTTGTGTAAGTTGCATGTCATATATTATTACTCTAACATTTGGTCAAAGTAGTATAGTGGAAGTGGATCCTCGGCGTAGGTATCCTGCCTTACCCTCCCTTTCGGTCACTTCTTGGCGGACCCCATGCTTGCTAGGCCCGCATGTCGGTTACTCAATGGGTTCGACCACGTCGAGGATCCTCATCCGTAGTATACTCCCTCTGTTTTTATTTACTCCGCATAAAGCGGAGGGTGGTGGTATAATAAATGGCGTGGGCGGGGGAGGGAGGGGCGTCGGTTTGCTCTCAGCTGCGGTCCCTGGCGGCGAAAATGCAAAGGCAAGCGCGTTCCATTCGGTGGCGGCGTGGAGGTCCAGCGTGCGGGCTGCTGCTTGAGCGACAACAAGCGATGTCTGTCAAAACCGATTGACCGGTCGTCACGGAACCACTATTCACACGAGAACCTTCGCTGCTCGGCCTCGCCAGCCACTGCCCTAAAACCACACAAATCTCAGCCCATTCCCCACCTTTGATCCCTAGCCGCATCAAGCGTCCCTAGTTCGCGGAAAGCCATGGTGCGCGCAAGATCACTTACTACAAGATCTTGGCGCGGGCGCCGCGCGAAATCGCGGCGGCGGTCGGCGCCTGGACCTCCGTTCCCAAGCTCGCTTTGCGGCGGGCCAATCCCGAGTTCTCTGGAGCCAAGCTACGAGGAGGAGAAGCGATCAATGTTCACTGCGGAGGTCGCGGCGCGAAGGCCCCGATGGGTATGAGGCGATGGGCGTCGACTTCGTGCGGCGTCCGAGTCCCCCATGGTGCGGCGGACCAGCGGTTCAACATGGCGATACTAAAGGAGGACCGGGAGGCGGAGGCTCAACTCGGCGGGCGCGCGCATGCCGCTGCCATCGAGGCTCTCTGCGGCGGAACCGGATGTCGTGGATGTGAACAGGCGGCGGAGGCTCAACTTGAGGCGGGGCGCGGATGCCGCTGCCATCGAGGCCCTCCTGCGGCGGAACGGAGCGTCTGGACATGAACCGGCGGCGAGAGGCTCGACTCGGCGCGAGCGCGGATGCCGCTCTCGCCAGCGCCCTCTGCGGCGGAACGGAAGTCTGGACTTGAACCGGGCGGCGGAGGCTCGACTCGGCAGCGGAGCGCGGATGCCGCTGCCATCGAGGCCCTCTGCGAGGCGGAACGGGCGTCCTCGACTTGAACCGGGCTGTGCTCTCGTCCGTGCAGGCGCCCCGCGCTCCGCTTGAGCAGTAGGCTGGAGGCCGAGGACAACCACGGTGCGGAGACACCGTCGGCAATGGCGGCTGGTTCGCGCCGGCAGCCAAAGGCAGCGAGGCCGTCTCTTTCCATGGCGATGATAGTTTTCTTTATGTTGTTGTTTTATGGATCTTTTGCTGTGTAAAACATACTATTTGTTATGCAAGTCGCTGACTTGGGTCGATCTACCATTTCAGGCGGTTGGATGAATATCCTCGTCTCTAACCCTTCTTTCCTTCTTCCTCACCTCTTCTTCTTCCCCAGCAGACCACCTTGCGGGCGTCGGATACTCCCCAACATGCGGTTGGATAAACATACTCTATGAGCGAAAATTATGTGTCAGCGATAGGATGGCTGAGTTTGGTTTGTTCACATGCGACGATGCGTGTCGATGGTGCGTTCCTTGGTTGGGTTTGCGGCGTGCAGGAAGCGTATGTGTGTGAGGTGCGGTGCGACCATGGCGTGCAGGAGGCGACCGTGTGAGGTGCGGTGCGACCCACGACAGCCGTCTTAAGTGTACCTCCTTCTCATTTTGAAAACTTTAGGCAAGCTTGGCAAAAATGTGTGGCGAAGTTTGGCAATGCAAGGCCTAGACCCAAACAGGATAAGTACGTACGTACTAGGAGTACTAGTGTTAAAAAAGAAAGGCGGGGTTTTCCTTCGCGGGATTTAATCGATACAAATCCTCGTTTCACGTGTCAATTAATGCGTATTTTTTTTCGAAAGACCAAAGAGCTAACCATCTCACTCCTCATCGCTTGATTAATGCAGCGCCATGCAAGCCAACCTTCTCACTTCCGCATGCATGCAGGGGATATAATGTCCTTGGTTGCTAACCCCATCAATTTTGCCTCGATTAGTGTTAGTGGCCCTTTGCAAATTGTAATTTTGATATCTGGCCTTGTGTACAAAAAATGGAGTAGTAACTATATTTGAATTCCTTGCCCATTGCGGTGGCGTCGGCGACTTTTTTTTGTGGTTTGGCGAAGTCGTTCGACGGAGAACACCATTGAGGAGACCACGGTAAGTCGTTCGCAAGTGCGCTTTGCAAGCCGAGACAACCGCCTTATTTGCATCCGGAAGTCCTTTACTAGTACTACTACTAGGAGTACTAGTGCGGTGAATGGTTTCTCGAAGAAGGCGATGGAGAAGCGAGTCGTGAAGAGTGAAATGATAGTTGCCGTCCGTGCTTTGTGATTTGGCCTCACTGCTTTGTGATTTGTGATAGAAGGGACGGGGAGTAGACTCATGCTCTATCTTGTACTACATGCGTCCAAGCATGGGAGAAAGAGGAGAGGCGTTGCATTTTCTATTCCTTCAATCAATCAATCGAGGAGCTTGGTTCCATCTTTTGGCTTTAGCAACACCGTCCACAATGGTTCCCACGATGCCAAAAGCTATTTTCACATTGGCTACACATTGTGGATGCCCTTAACCGTACCACTTGGTTTTGCTCCTGTGTGCTATCTATACAAATCTCAATTATATTGATCTAAAAATTATAGAATCAAAGATTAGTAAAAGGAGGTGATTTTGCGTGCGGATGGCGGGGAGGTTTCTTATTTTGGAGGGCGTTGTCTGGCGGTTTGCTAACATGCGGTCCCGTGTCGATTGCTTTACCAAGCTGATCCGCGTCCCATGAGGCAGAACAACGGCAGAAGCAACACGTGGTTAAGTTGAAGAAGATGAGGAGAAGCGGATTCAGCAGCGAGTGAAATGATGGTTGCTTCGTCCCTCAACTTCTTTTTAGCATTATTACCGTCCCTCAACAAGCTGCGGGAAGGTGCAGCTTTGTGATTTGCGCCTCATTGCTCATTACTACTTGGCGCCATGGTAGGGTGCTTCACCCGGCTGCTCTGCTTGTATTCGGTATGCACGTGGACCGGTAGCTTGATGTCCCACATGTCGGTGAAAGGGACTAGAAGATTTATAAGCGGCGCTCCACTCTTCTGACGGAGGTAGGCGACACGACGGCCCGATGAACTATCACTTGTCTTGTATAGTACTATAGTTTTGTTGTTTCACACGATCCATCGATACAAACCCGATTAAGCAGGAAAGGCGGGATTTTTCCCGTGGTAGATAATCTTGGCCATACATTTCAAAGGCAATTTTAATGTATGCAAACTGAATAATTATAAGTAACAATATGATATCTAGTAAAACTAAAACACATATGATTTATTGTGTTAGAGTGTAGTAGTAGTGCTGTATTGCATAGTTGTTAGATGTAACATGCGAGCGTGTAGAGATGTAGTTTTGGAGGGCCTCTGAGAGAAAAGCGTATCGGTCACGAACTTCAGAATAAGCTGATTACGGTCACTATATCGTTTTGCGGTGATTATCCGGTCACTTGCTCACAGTTCAGCATCGGATTGCACTCTGTTGACCGGCCAAATAGTCTGCGTGGCGCCATGTTGACTAGTTAAATTGACCACGTTCCTTGTGGGTCCCACTGTCGATTCGCATAGGGAAAAGGTCAGATAAACACAAATTTGCTGGTAGCGACAAGGCTCCAACCCGTGCTTGGGAATCACCTGGTTGTGTATGTATGCATCGGGGCTGATGTGTGCGCATGCGTGTAGGTTGAGCACTTGGCGTGAGAGTGTGTGTTGGTCGTGTGGTGTCTTGGTGTGTGCATGCATGCGTGCGTGTGTGCGTGTGAGTGTTGCGTGCGTGCGTGGCTGCGTGTGTGCGTGTGAGTGTTGCGTGCGTGCGTGGGTGCATGTGTTTGTGTGAGTGTTGCGTGGATGGAGTTCGTGTGCATGCGTGCGTGTGTGTATAATCACCACACCAGCTCATGTGTGTTAAAGCAGGCGGCTCAACATACCAATACAAAGGCCACCTTGTCCGCTGTGCCCATGGTCATGACTTGAACCACCGTCAAAATATTTTTTTGTCGTTTGTTTTCATTCTTACAAGCAAGATGCCCGTGCGTTGCACGTAACATCAAGATGCATCTGTATGACTTGTTTATCTTGTGAGAGAAAAGGATGAGCGAGGAAGGCCTTATTTGCAAATGTGGAGAGGTGTGTGGGTACCTTTTTGCAAAATTGCCATAGTTTCTTTCCTATCCGTCAGATATAAATCGGACGACCTATATTGCAGGATGGCAGGCACACCATCATCACCAACTCTGTTTTTTATAAGAGTGTATTTTATGTATTTTATAATAGTGTAGATGTAGAGTAGATACAAGTCGACGGTGGGCACGATGTTAGTGAGATAATGTGATGCAACACTAGAGGTGCCACGTGGGGCGTTTAAGCTGGTCAACTAGTCATGTCATGAGCAAATACAAAGTTATGCGGTGAGCCCGTGACTGTATAATAACCACTAAGCGTAAGCGGTGACCGTAATGAGTGGATTATGAAGTCAATGTATGTATCGTGCTTTCGCTTCAAATACAATGATCGTCATTGCATATATCGCGAGAGAAAGATGAAACAGCGTGAATTTTCTGGGGCTTACTTTTAGAGGACACGGAGATAGTTTTGTGTGCATACGTGAAAGGCGTCTGAGGGGGTATCACGATGGAGAGAGAGATGCTCTTCGTTTCTCTTTATTATGACTAACTTTGTATATAGTATAAAATATACAAATTCACGGTCTGGAATAAATATCATTGTGGGCACCATGCAATACAAATTAGCGTTCGTACTCCTCCATATAACTTTGTAATGTTGTATATATGTAGAAACTCTAAAATAATTTTTGGCCACACTTTATTCAAAAGGAATGTTGTATCTGAAATAAGCGTGAAGAGAGGGCTTTTTAGATCAATGGAAGTGCGTGATGTAACATGTGTGAATGTGTAGTTGATGCATTTGGCGGGGCCTAGAGAGGTATGTGTGTGTATTACGTGTTGAGAGAGGCATGGATAGAGGGGCCGGCCAGGCGTGGGAGATAGCACGAGAAATGAGAGTGGTCTAGAGAGAGAGAGCGAATATGGCGTCCGACAAGAGATTCCATTCCCTTGAGTGTGTATATGCAAGGGGAGGAATAGAGGCACCAGGAGAAATTTTACGTGTGTGTGGTGTTTGTGTTGGTATGTGTGGGTGTGAGAAGATAATGAGGCGTGGGGGCAGAGGGTGTGTCACCGCGTGAGGTCCGATGGGTCGAGGTGAGGCCCTTCGTTCGGTTCCGTCCTGCGCCACATTGGTGACCCATGACACATTTAGGAAGACCCATGGATGACTAGTCGTACAAGACAAAGATAGCAGAATTGTGAAGGACTCTGTGTCCTTGACAAAGCCGGCTAGGATTTGTAACCCTAGGTTCTTGGACTAAGGTAACCCCTTTATCTCGATATTACTATTCATCAACCTAACTTTAAGGGCATCCTACAAAATGCTCTGCTAGAATCATACTAAATCGATTAGGAAGAGGTGTGAGATAATGCGTGAGAGGCAGGCGTAAAGATAATGTGCGTACATGAGACACGTAGGCAGGTCCATGTATATAGAAAGGTCGATGAGGATTGTGCGTGTGTATGTTTGCGAGAGGAAGAGTGCTTGTGATAAAGGTTAGTGAAAACAGTTGTAAATGGTTACGAGAGGAGGAGGTTATATCTAGAGCATGTGTGCGAGAAAGACACCTCGGGAGAGAGTGTGTGAGCATGTGTGAGAGACCACCGATGGAGAGTGAAACTACGTAAAGACTGCTCTACACATTGATTAAAGATATAAATTGTATCAAATATTAGGATGGGATCATGATATTTGCAATTAGCGTAAGGCGGTCATTGATCCATCGGACATCTAGATTCTATCGAATTTGAGCATGTCTATGTTATTATTCGACACAATTGATCCACATAGTTAGTATTTTGAACTCCGGACAATGCATCGCTTTAGCAATCGAATATAAGCGTGAGTATAGTTCATGTTGTGTGTGTAAAGCACATTATACATCTGAAAGTTACACAATGGACATTTATAAATAGCTACCTATGAACTAGCATACATTTGAATTCAACCTAAGGTGGTTTAAAAAATCGAATTCAACATGAAGTCCATTCAATTATTTGAATTTGATATCATGGCATTTGTAAACCATACCTAAACTATGGGGTACCAATCTTTGCTCTGATTTTGTACATAATAGCATATGTAGTCGTGTACAAAATAGATTCAAATTAGCTCCTCCATTCCAAAATAATCGTAGTTATAGGATTTTCAAGTGTCAAAATTTCAAAAGAAGCGGATAATTTAATGAGGTTTTCAAACATACAAGGTCAAATATAACGTTGTCTATTTAGGTCAATCCTCATAGTTCAAGAGTACTCTAGCGTGAATGCTTGTGTTTCAAAATTTGAGCGAAGCGCCAAAAGAGCCTCTACTACTTGAAAACGCGTGAGACCAATGTTTGGTAGTACAAAATTACTTTTCTAATAACTCCGACCTGTGAAACCTACCGGCCCGGCGTCCAAAGGTCTAAACCGGGGTAGGTTTGTAGCTTCATCTAGGCATCCGCGCAACCGCCTCGAAAAACATTCATACACAATGGCCGCCTAAGCACACATCTTGTGGCGAAATCGCTCCGCCCACTATTTGGGACACATGGGATTACCATCCTACCCCGACCCATGATGGGTCCGAAATTTAAGAGGGGCAAAGTTTGTACTTTCCCCAAATTTCAAACAAGCGCGTCCCATCTTACATTCAAAAAGCCAAAAACAAGCGCGTCCCAGACGAAACATGGTTCCCCCACCCGTCGATTCCCCATTAGTACTCCGTGGGCGCCAAAACTACCTCTCCACCAGCCCATGAAACCCGGCGTCCTCCGTCCGCCACCCATCCCACCCATCAACGCCGCCCTCCTCCATCACGCGGAGCCGATACCCGGCGTCGTCGTCCACATAACCTCAACATAGCGCCCTCCACGGCTAGTAGTTGAAGCGAGGCCGAGCCGTCCGTGCCGAGCCAGTTCAACCACGCCGTCCTGCGCCTCACCGCTGCCGCTCCAACCGCCACCCTCCACCGCACGGAGCTGTTCTGCTCGTGCGTCCTTCGCCGCCTCGGATCTGCTTCCCCTCCGCCGACATCTGCCCACGGCAACACAGATCAACAATTTGGCCATGGGTTCGTCCAAGCCTGCACCCTCGAACATCGGTTTCCCGGTAAAAAGAAGATCGCGCGCGACATGTGGAGGTGACCACACGGCAACGAAGAAGGTACTCCTCTTCCCTTATTAGTGCAAATCTTACGTCTCTGCTTGCGGTATTCATCCCACGAAGACACTAGTTGACCGCTTCTTCTTGATACTAGATGTTCCTAGTAACTTCGCGATGCACAAGGTTTCTCCTCATATACTATTTCACCTTAGCTAGAGGTCCGTCGCCCCACAATTTCAATTTCTGGCAGTTGATTCCCAATTAATGGAAGCATTCCCAGCGTAATGGCGCTAATCGACTATTACACGGGAAGCAGCGTATAGTGTTTATCTTAGGGCGTCTGCGGCCTAGAAACTCTGGCGCCCGATCTGGAGGTCGGCCGGGATTAAAGGATGGCTTGAGGCGCTGCCAAGCATGGCGGTGGTGTGAGGTCGATGGGAGGCGGGCGGCGGAGGCAGAGTGCAGGCGGTGGTGTTGGCGGTTCGAGAAAGATCGTCACTTGATGGTGGCGGGAGGTAGAGCGAAGGCCATCTGCCCGTTCCTTATAGATCGGACGGTTCATTAAAAAATCGGTGACCTATTTATTTTCAGTCATTGTTATCTTAGATATGACCACATGTGGTGGTGTCTTTGGAGGAGTACACTGCATTTCTGTGCTCATATATTACAAAATCATACGGAGTAGAATCTAATTTTGTTTGCCATGCAATGTTGTAGAGCTATCATATGTCTCCTGTCATTTATTTTCAGCCACACTGCTATACGCTACTTTTACGATTGCACTAGTTACGCACACACTTCATCCATACTCTCACTATTGTGTTTTTATGCAAGGGTATTTCAGACTTTGCTGCCATGAGAAGCAAAAAGAAAAGAGACAAGTCGTGCTCGACTTTCTATGCTGGCTAGGCAAGACACGTTCAAGCGCTTTAAAGGGTGCGAGTGTCGGAGATGGAGCGATAAGCGTTGCTCTGGAGTTGATGACCTCGCTCGCAATGAACCACCATCCCGGTGCTTGCTTTAACCCAGCGGTGTCATATGTGGTTGCATGTTCCATATGGTGTCTAGCTTGTATTGAAAGGCGAAGTCGGTCTTTATTAAGATAAGGAAAGATATTTTTACATGAACCACCATCCGTGAGCACGGAAGACAAATAGCTAGTCAGGGCCTTGGCGAGCCAGTGACAAGCCCAACAAAGACAGGCATCACACGGAAGCCAACTAAAAAGCCGCGATGGTGGCGAAGCAGCCGCCTCCACCAGGCTCTCGGGTCCTAGATGATCATGTTCACCACTCCAGCGGATGTCTAGCTTGTATTGCTTCAATTTGGTTAAATTGCATCTGCTTAGCTTACACATTATACCTTTGAATATGACATGCCTTTCTGTTTTTGGTACATACTAGTACATCGTGTATTAACCATGTTCTTACATCAAACTAATGTTCTTGTGTATCCCTCATCAATCACTTATGATGAGGCAGGCAGGCAAGGGACTACTCCTCATTTAAAGAATGCAGCGTCGACCTCCGACATGATTCTCAAGAAACGAAATGCTAGATGAAGATAGTGAGCGTAGCTCGTAGTTGATTACAGCATTTCCCTACACTAGCATCGCAGTGCTTGCTCTAACAGCAGCGTGATATGTGGTTGCATGTTGCATATGGTGTCTAGATTGTAATTCTTCCAATCTGGTTAAAGCTGCATGTGCTAGTCTGCTTAGCTTATACTCTGTAAATGTGACATTATACTATTAATGTGACATGCCTTCTGTATTTAGTACATAGTACATCTGTCTATTAAGCATGTCCTTACATAAAACTATTGTTTTTTGTATCCGCATCAATCAATATGATGAGACACCTTTAGTATATGCGGTGCGATATTAGTTGCATCTTTCATATGATTTATAGCATCTCTGCTTCTAATTTGTTGAAATTCCATTTATGATGGGGCGCTTTTAACTTGGCGAGTCATATTGGTTGCATCTTTCATGTGGTGTCTAGCTTGCATTGCTTCTTATTTGCTGGAATGGTTTACCTTAGTTTACACAAACAGTTGTGAACATGCCATGCCGTCTGTTTTTCGTACATATTCCATCCTGGTATCATGTGTTTGCCTTACATCAAAGTAGTGATTGTCGTTATCATGCATGAATGAGTTACGAAGAGAATTTTATTGCTTTTTCTTGTCGGTTTTACTTGACAATTCAAAATCAATAAAGCGGAAGGAAGTTAGCAAGGCAGCGGATAAAGGTGCTCCTTCAAGCGGAGGCCTCTCAGTTTCTACTCCTCCACCCCCAAGATGATTTCCAAGACAACACATGCATAGACACTCAACAAAGCTGTGTTTATGATGAGCACGTCTCCCCTAGTGCAGCATCACTGGTGCTCCCTCTAACTTTGCCTTTGTTATATGTGGTTGCATGTTATGTGTGATGTCTAGCTTGTATTGCTTCTAATTTTGTTGAATTCCATCTGCTTACTTTACACATTATACTTGAATAAGACACGTGTTCTGTTTCTAGAACATACAATATCATCTATCACACCATGTTCTTACATCAAATTACTACTGTTGTGTAACCTGCAACAATCACTTATCATAAGACACGTTTGACTTGAGTGTGATATAGGTTACATCTCACATTCTTTTCTAGCTTGTACTACTAATTTGTTGAAATGGCACTTATGATGAGACAGTTTTAACTTGGTAGAGTGATATTCGTTGCATCTTTCATATGGTGTCTAGCTTTCATTGCTTCTAATTTGTTGAAATGCCTTCTCCTTAGTTTACATCATAAGCTGTGAATATGCAATCTGTGAATATGCAATGGCACTAATGACGAGAGACCTCTAACATGGTAGTGTGATGTTGTTTGCATCTTGCATATGATTTATTTCTTGTCTTGCTTCACATTTGTTTAGCGCCATTTATCTTTGAGACAACATTAACTTGGCGGAAGCGATATTTGTAGCATCTTTCATATGGTGTCTACCTTCCATTGCATTGCTTCTAATTTGGTGAAATGTCTTCTTCTTAGTTTACACATCATAGTTACGGTTATCTCTTCCGTCCTGTTTTTCATACATATTACATCCTCCTATCATGTGGTTGTCTAACATCAAAGTTCAGTTAAATGCATCACGCATCAATTTGTTACGAAGAACTAAATTGTTATTCGTTTTCTTGTAAACTTGACTTAACATGGCACGAGAGAAGAGGAAGAAACACAGAATGGCAGGGAATGAGAAGCGGATGAATCCTGCAGATTCTGCTGAATGCTGATGGTGCAATAGAAGGTGAAAGTCCAGCGGAAAATTCTACAAACACGGCATCCCATGCTACGAGCTGCAAAAAAGCCAAGCGAAACAAATAGCTGCCACCAAACAAGCGAGAGACAGCCCTAGTTCTTGCAACACCTACCACAGTACTACCGGTTGCCACGACATACTCGTCGTCAGCTGAAACTAGCAGACACGTTCCCAAGCTCCTTGCCACGACACTACTTCCCAAGCACTCTTGACACAAGGCGAGTTGGCAATATCAGATGAACCTTGTGAGCTTCAACAGCAAGAAGGTAGTTCTTTGAGTCAAATTCTGATTGCATGCTTCTTTATATGTAGTCTCACGGTTTGATGTACACTAACACTTCCTATGTTCGTTGTTGGACTAGCACCTAGGCGCAGAGAAACAAACATCGGGGATAATGCTCGATAGGTTAACTAAATCTAGAGGAGGAAGAATGGAGATCCGTTTTGAGGCAGGTTTAAAAAGGCCACGTGATGCTCTGAGTCAGCCAAGTTAGTATCGAGAGGCAGCGGTTGCCATTAGGTGTCATGTCGTATCCTCCCAACATGGATTGATGCAGGAATGACAAAAGCGAAACCAGTTCAACACCTTCCTCGACCATTTATCGTAAGTATGGTTATGTATGGAAACTAGTAATATCGTCTTGCTCATCCCATACTTTCTAGGTTCTTGATAATGAGACTCCCATAATTTTCAACAGATGAGGTTCAAGTTGGATAGCCAAGATGATGCAACGGACAAGCTTGCACCCATGTTTTCAAGTCTGCTCTGCGACGATGTCGGTATAACTTGAGGAAAACTCACTTTGAAGGCAAGGCTAACGGTGAACTTTCCCAAACATCTCGATGGAAAATATATCGGATGAAGGCTGGAGGGCCTTGTTAAACACTAGATGCGATCCGAAGTATCGGTACATTATATATATGTGATCAGATCACATGTTGAAGTCCTATTGATGCATGTGCCACACAAATCTATCTTCTTGTAGGTGAACTGTTCAAAGAACAAGGCCAACCGTCTGAAAGTGAAATTCAACAGAACTGACAGGATCTCGTAGCTATATTGCACGCCTCTGAGGCTCTTGTAATTAGCTGTTGTTTCACTCTTTTATTTGTACCATATTATCAGATCTATATTGACTTGTTAGAAATGCAGAGGAAAGCCATAAGGACCAAAAAGTACTGAACCAAATGTTGTGGAAATCTTCAAGGACTGTCACACCAGCAAGAAGAAGGGCATGACTACACCGATCAAAGCCGTTGTTGTAAGTCCTTAATCCTCATGCCTTTTAACTACTACTTACTCGACTTGTGCCTTGAACTGCATGGTTTGCAGCCAATGTCTATTACTCTTTTCAATTTTATACACAATTGTCTTAGCGTATCATTGCACCTTACAAGGTTTAAAAGGGAGGTGATGTTCCTTTGATCTTGACCCGTAATCTAGTTCCGTCTTGGACTTGCCACACAACGTTACAATTGCTGTTTATGCATTCTCGGTTGTTTTGTGATATGAATGATGTCATACTATGCTTACCGTATTATAAACTTCGTCTCTTTATCCTTAGCCCTCAATACAATGTGAAGAAATAGACAATACATTAGCGATGGTACATGGTCATATGTTTGGAACCTGGTTTTATTATGTACTTTGCAATAAAATACAACTAATATTTTACATGGGTTCACGAATAAGTTACGTATATAGACCAAAGCTATTTTGTTTGGTTTTGCTGCCTCCTTAATATCTTACGTTACGGTACTACTAATGTAAAACCTCAACTTTTCAGCGAGCTATGGAAAAAATGGTGGAACCACCACCTTACGAAGGTGGCGAGGCAACTATAACGCAATGTCGGCTCTTGCTGCGGTGGGTCGATACTGTCCACTAACGGTGCCAAAAGCACGTTCTGCGTATCTTGGGTTGGTTGTTAAGGCAATATCGTCCAAACTGCCTCATGATCAAGATATGCAAGCTCAAAGCAATGTTGTATCTGCGCTCGGACACAAGTCCATTCCCTAATAGAGGCCCTTTGTGAAACAAGGAGAAACATTGCTCAATGTCGTCAAGATATGCATGGTTTTGAAACGGACTATCGGACATTTGCTATGTTGTTCGAGAGCCTAGGGAAATGAAGGCGAGGTTATGGTGCTCCATCGGACAATACAACATGAAAACATAACGATCGAGGTCAAATGAACCGAGCTTAC
>JAHIAM010005272.1:0-30414 GCA_021605205.1 Aegilops longissima
GTTGGTTTAGCGATTGCTAAGTAGCGGCGTCTCGCTGCGTTAAATGGTCGGATCGTCAAGGTCGACTCCCACGAAGCGATAGCCACCATCTCATGAAACATCGGGACACCTTTGCCTCTATCAACTTGACTTCAAAATATTTTGTTTGGAGACCATCAAAGATCAATATGTGCATGATGCTGATTTTAAAGATGTAATGCAGAATTGTAAAGAAGGAAGAACATGGAACAAGTTAGGTTATTAATGATGGTTTTGTGTTCCGTGCTAACAAGCTATGCATTCACTGCTAGCTCTGTTAGTCTTTTGTTGTTGCAGGAGGCGCGCGGAGGAAGCTTAATGGGACACTTTGGCGTCAAGAAGGCGGAGGATATACTTGCTACACATTTCTTTTGGCCAAAGATGAGGCGGGATGTTGAAGCGTTTTGTTGCTCGCTGCACTACATGTCAAAAGCTAAGTCACGACTCAATCCTCATGGTTTATATATGCCTTTGCATGTGCCTAGTGTTCCTTGGGAGGATATATCTATGGACTTTGTTTTAGGTTTACCTCGAACAAAGAAGGGGAGGGATAGCATATTTGTTGTCGTGGATAGATTCTCGAAAATGGCACACTTTATACCATGTTATAAAAGCGATGGTCTTTATTAATGTTGCTGATTTGTTAGATTCGTGAAATTATTAAACTTGCATGGTGTACCAAATACTATTGTTTGAGATCGTGATACTAAATTTCTTAGCCACTTTTGGAAGATGTTTATGGGCTAAGTTGGGGACTAAACTGCTTTTAGTACTACTTGTCACCCCAAATGATAGAGGCAAAGGTGTCCGTCTTTCGATGAGATGTTGGTTTTTCGCTTTGGAGGAAGTCGACTTTGCGATCCGACTCTGACGTCTTGAGGACGTCGGCGCCTTAGCAATCGCTAAACCAACTCAGAAGTTATTGACCACTTGGAACACGATCAACGTTGACCACGGTCATTTCCTGCGAGCAAGCGAAGAACAAGCAAGCTGAGATTGCAATCTGGATATTGCGAATGTAAGGTGAAAGCTTTATTGATCAAGGTGGGGTTACGTGTGCGCCTTTATGCAGTCGTTGAACACAAGCGAAATGCTGTGAAATTGCAGCTATGGCGAACTTTTAATCTAAACAAAACCCAAGGTCTAAGCGGTGCCCTAAGGGCTGTATATATGGAGGAAGAGGGGAATTTCGTGGCCCTTGGTGGAGGGTCGAAATCAACCCTAACTCTTGTTCCCCACATCACGGACTCTAAAAACAGCCTATACTTGTGTTTTCGAAATTACATGGGGCTGGCCCACTAATAAGGTGACTTTAACACCTAGAATAGCCTCGGGACGACATTTATGAAGTAGCATCTTGTATATTTCGTCCAAGGCTTCATGCATCCATTATGGTGGCTTCAAAGTCCTGAAATCATCACTTGTAACTCCGTTCTTGTTCCCCTTAGCATGGCATTTATCTCCATGCTTGTTCTTGCTCAATGTCCATCCTTCTCCAAGCTAGGCCCTTCATTTGTAAGCAAAACAAATGTATCCAATTTAAGCGGTATCATATTCTCATGAACATTAGAATCATTACCAAGAAGCGAAAGTACACGATAATTTAATTGGCGTCATGAGCTCTAGTAATTGTTCCGGTATATGTAGCATGAGGGCTGTGGGTGTAACAATGGTATTGATGTCCTCATCATCCTCCCTTCTTGAAATGAAGTGAGTCCTCGACGAGCTCATATTCCTCACCGAATAAGGCTTCAAATCTGCAATGTTAAAAGTGGGACTAACCCCAAAATCTGCGAGGCAGCTCAAGTTTATATGCATTATCATTTATTTTCTCCAACACCTTAAAGGGACCATCGACGCGTGGCATTAGCTTTGATTTTGCCAATCGAGGAAACCTATCCTTCACATAAATGTAACCAAACAAGATCTCCGGTGCAAAGACAACATGTTTTCTACCCTTATCTCCAGCAAGTTTATATTTAGCATTCATCGCTCAATGTTTTTCCTTAGTTATCTCATGCATTTTTAAAATCAATTCAGAGCGTTGTTTAGCATCAAAATTAACCTTCTCACGAAGATGGAAGAGGCAACAAATCAATAGGTGCACGGTAGGAAACCATACACAACTTCAAAAGGGCACATCTTAGTAGTAGAATGCAATGAGCGATTTTAAGCAAATGCAATATGAGGCAAGCATTCCTCCACATTTTCTTATTATTCTTCAAAACAGCCCTAAGCATAGTAGACAATGTTCTATTGACTACTTCAGTTTGTCCATCGGTTTGGGGGTGACAAGTAGTACTAAAAGCAGTTTAGTCCCCAACAGCCCATAAACATCTCCAAAAGTGGCTAAGTAATTTAGTATCACGATCTGAAACAATAGTATTTGGCACACCATGCAAGCGAATAATTTCACGAAAGAACAAATCAGCAACATTATGAGCATCATCGCTTTTATGACATGGTATAAAGTGTGCCATTTGAGAATCTATCACGACGACAAATATGCTATCCCTCCTTCTTTGTTCTAGGTAAACCTAAAACAAAGTCCATGATATATCCTCCCAAGGAACACTAGGTGCAGAGCAAAGGCATATATAAACCATGAGGATTGAGTCGTGACTTAGCTTTTGACATGTATGCGGTTGAGCAACAAAGCGCTCAACATCCGTCTCATCTTTGGCCAAAAAAGAAATGTAGCAAGTACATCCTCCGTCTTCTTCACGCCAAAGTGTCCCATTAGTCCTCCTCCATGCGCCTCCCGCAACAACAAAAGATGAGCAGACTAGGCTGGAATGCATAGCTTGTTACACGAACACAAATCCATCATTAACAGCGAACTTGTTCACGTTCTTCCTTCTTTACAATTCTGCAATACATCTTTAAAATCAGCATCATGCACATATTGATCTTTGATGGTCTCCAAACCAAATATTTTGAAGTCAAGTTGTGAAAGTGATGAGGACATCAATACCATTGTTACACCACACCCCTCTTTGCTACATATCTTGGACCAATTACTAGAGCTCGCATGCGCCAATTAAATTATCGGTACTTTCGTTTCTTGGTAATGATTCTATTGTTCATGAGAATATGATGCTGCCTAAATTGGATACATTTGTTTTGCTTACAAATGAAGGCCTAACTTGGAGAAGGATGGACATTGGAGCAAGAACAAGCATGGAGATAATGCCATGCATAAGAGGAACAAGAAGGGAGTTACAAGTGATGATTTCAGGACTTTGAAGCCACCATAATGGATGCATGAAGCCTTGGACGAAATATACAAGATGCTACTTCATAAATGTCGTCCGAGGCTATTCTAGGTCTGCGTCACCTTATTATTGAGCCAGGCCCATGTAATTTCGAAATACTTAAGTATAGGCTGTTTTTAGAGTCCGTATGTGTGGGGAAACAAGAGTTAGGGTTGATTTGGACCCCTCCACCAAGGACCATGAAATTCCCCCCTCTTCCTCCATATATACAGCCCTTAGGGCACCGTTTTAGACCAGGTTTTGTTTAAATTAAAGTTACGCCATAGCTGCAACTTGGCGTGCCGTTTGTGTTCAACAACCAAACAAAGGCGTCACAGAACCCCACCTTGATCAATAAAGCTTTCATCTTATATTCGCAATATCCAGTTGCAATCTCAGTTTCTTGCTTGTTCTTCGTTTGCTCGTAGGAAAGCAGACCCTCGTGGTCGGGTTGATGCGATGCTCGGTGTGGTCAATAACCTCTCGGAGTTGGTTTAGCGATTGCTAAAGGCGCGGCGTCCTCGCTGCGTTCGTGGTCGGATCGTCAAAGTCGACTTCCTCCAAAGCGAAACCAACATCTCATCGAAGGCGGGACATCTTTGCCTCTATCGAAGAAAGCATAGTATAGCGGCGAGACAATGCATCGGCAATAACATTTTCTTTACCCTTCTTGTGTTTAATGACATAAGGGAAAGTCTCAATGAATTCAACCCATTTAGCATGTCTACGATTCAGTTTAGCTTGACTTTTAATATGTTTCAAAGATTCATGATCAGAATGTATAACAAATTCTTTGGGCCATAAATAATGTTGCCATGTTTCTAAAGTCGAACAAGAGCATATAATTCTTTATCATAAGTAGAATAATTCAGACTAGGCCCACTCAATTTTTGAGAAAAGTATGCAACAGGTTTGCCATCTTGTAATAACACACCTCTAATCCAATTCCACTAGCATCACATTCAAGCTCAAAAGTCTTATTAAAATCAGGAAGTTGGAGTAAAGGGCATGTGTCAACTTATCTTTCAATACCGTGAAGGCTTCTTCTGTGTGGTACCCCAAACAAAGGCACATCCTTCTTTGTAAGCTCGTTGAGAGGTGCAGCAATGGTGCTGAAATCTCTCACAAAAGCGCCTATAGAATCCAGCGAGGCCAAGAAAACTCCTCACTTGTGTGACCGTTTTGGGCTTGACCAACTCTCAATAACCCGATCTTGGCTTTGTCAACTTCAATTCCTGTGGAGTAACCACATAGCCAGAGAAAAGATACTCGATCGGTGCAAAAGGTGATGCGGAGCATCCGTTCATCACCATGTACACTCCGACTACTCTCAAACCCCAAGTGGACATATGGCGAGACCTCGAATATCGCCATTGGACACAAGGTGAACTTCGCTCCTCTCGAACCTTCACTTTCCACATATGAGACATGGTTACTACCTCAAATATGTGTGCTATGCATGACCGAGGAACAAGGAGGAAGACCATGGGCAGGCTAGCGAGGGCGCCAAGTCTAAGGACCAAGAGAAGGAGCTACAGAAAAGCTCCAGTGACGGACGTCCAGACGACACCAGACGACCGGCCTCTCCACAATGACAGACGGCCGGCGCTGAAGACCCAATAGCGAGGCCCCCGGGCCCCGGCCCGCACCAGACGGCCAGCCATACCTCCAGCGGCGGACGGCCGGTGCCACAACACCGAGCAGGTGCGGAAGTCAGGAGACTACAGGACGTCCGGACGCCTGAGCCACCGGACGGCCGGCCCCAGCAGACGTCCGGTACTGTCTACGCCACAGTGTTGGACCCGAGGCCCATGTATCCTCTCTCTCACTTACCCCTTCGTGGACATAGACTATATACTCCCCACCTCCTCCTAGCTAGGGTAGCGTAGATTTAGCTCATTGTTAGATAGAGCTTACGCTCATCCATACGGATCTACTCCACGAGAGACCGCGGCCCCTCTTGAGAGAAGATCCACCTTGGATTCAAGACCCCCTCTTGGGTGGCCCCATCAAGACCTCCTCACGGAGAAAACGGCTACCGTTTGTATCGTCCTTTGTTAACCTTGAATCATGTATCTCCTTTGTATTCATCGATCTAGCACATGTGTGATTGATCTTGTTGGTTTAGTGATTCTCTTGTGTTTTCCCGTGATTTCCCTCGTGTTCTTAGCTCGTTCTTCGTGTTCCTAGTAGGGATCTTCTCCAAACGTGAAAGATCGTCCACATAGGGTTCCGCCCTACATCATCTTGGATCAGAACAAGGTTGATGACGTTTTTGGAGCCCCTACCCTTTGTTTTCTAGCTTGATTTTGTTGTGTTCTTCCCCAATTCGAAAATCCCACCAAAAATAGCCCCAAATTTTTTTGTGATTTGTTGGTTAGATGAAGTTTTGTTGATTTTGATCCATGGATTTGCTTGGTTTCGAGTGGATCTAGCATTTCTCAAGTTTCCCCACTTTCCATCCACAAAATCTCCTCAATTTTGACCTAAAATCCCAAAATTCTGCCCAAAATCGCGTCCGAAACTTCGCATCTCGCGTTGACCCGACCCACGGACGGCCGTCACTTTCTGGGACGTCGGAGCCCTGGAATGACCGGACGTCCGTCATCCACGGACGACGGAACCCTAACCCGATCTGAAATAGCGGATTTCCGACCAGACGGACGTCCGCCCTTTGGACATCCGTCCATTAGCGGACGTCCGCTACTGTAGATATAAACTTGGCTGATTTTGTTTTGCCCATAACTAATTCATCCGAAATCCGATTTTAGCGTTCTTTAGCTCGTTTTGAAGCTCTTGACATCCCCTTCCACAAAATACCAGCAACATCATTTGACTCCATGAAATTTTTGGAACTTTGGCATCTTTGCCTAGGGCTTTCACCACATCATCAGCTACACCACCACCGACTTCATAACCTCACCAATTTTGTTCCTCATGGTTGTTTGAGTTGTGATTCGAGTCTCCTATGGTGTTTGACTGCTTAGGGACGGTTGCTTCCTCATCAACCACCACCACCACTTCTGCATAGGCTTGACCAACATACACTTCCACCAACCCAACAACCCAATTTTGTTTGTGTTGTGAGTTGTGTCTCCTAAGGTGTTTGGCTACTTAGGGACCGTGCTTCCAACTCCGACACCGTGTATAGTACACCACCTTACACCCACTTCGCATTGAATACTCCAAAACCACCATTGCATTCGCAACCCCATTGAGCTTCATAACCACCACCGCTTTCCGCTACCACCATTTGACATTTGTCATTTGAGATTTTGAGTTCGCGGTTTTCCGTTTCCTAAGGTGTTTGGCTACTTAGGGCGAGTCTCCATCATCTTGGTTTCTACATCAAGAACACGCCACTCATCATCATAGCAGACGGTAACCTCGGCGACACCATTGTATATTCCCCTTGCAATTGCATTGTTAACCCGTAGCCCATTTTGCGTCACTTGCCTATCGAGACTAGCCATTTGAGTATTGCGGGCCACGTTACTTGTGCACATTAGTGATCTACACCACCATTGCATACATACCATATCATTTTGGTATCATATCATCTCTTGTGTCACAAAGATTGTTCCGCATATACACAATTGCTATCTTGGTTTGTGCATTGTGCAAAGTGGCCATAGAAAAAAAAAAGCTTTTAAGCAAAAGAAAGATCAAAGAAGCTTGTAAGCAATAGCCATAGCATCATACCACATTGCATATAAGATTGTCATATCCGATCATCTTGGATCATCTTGAGAAACACGGGAACCATACATACATAGCATACTTGGGATACAAAGTCTATCCATTTGCATCTTATAGGTTGTGCACAAGTGTCATATCCGCCTATTGAGCAATCGTGCTAGCGTCTCTCTTGAGTTGTGCAACACGGCGTTTTGGTGGATTCCACATTTGAGCTCATTCCTTGGTTGCACGACCCCATTTATCTATCGTGTGTGTGTTTCCGTGTGCCATTCATTGCTATTGGTCTACTTGTTTCTCTTGCGAATTTGTGAATCTCTTTCAACATTATTGACTCTTGCTAACATTTTGCATCAAATTTTTGTGCCACTATCCTCCAAGAGCTCCACCATAAGCCTTATTTGTGTAGGTGTGAAAGCGACAAAATTGGTACCAATTGTGCTATTTCCTTGTTACATCATTGGTGATCATTGATCCATTTTCAACATCGGTCAAGTACATTTGGTATAAGTTCTTCTCTTTCTCCCCTCATATTTGCTCGAGTCTTGTGATGGATAGGCAAGGCATTTCATCTCGGTCTTCGACAACAACGGCGTGAACAACTACATCACCAAAGCGTCTATCTTGATCTACAACGACAAATGCAAAGCGAACAATCAAGATTGCAAGGCGCATGGAGAACCTCTCCATCAACATTCATCTCTCGAAGCAAGGAGAAGGGACTACTTCGACAAAAGCTTGCCGCACATAAAGAGGAGCAAGATGCGAGGATGGAGGAGATTCGGACCTTGCTCAAGTCTACTTCCCTTCGTCATCTTCAAGGCAATGACGTTCAAGCTACAAGTCTTGAGCACCCAAGCGATGCAAGCGCAAGTCGTCCACATCTCCATGGCGACCATCATCACGTTCGTGATCCACATCGTCATGAATGGCAAGTCACCTCCAAGCATCATGTGCTGCAAACGACGAGCGACATCTTCTCTGAGCTCAAGCACGACAAGCGACACCATCATCATGAAGATGCTCCTGGCGCAAATGCACAAGTCCCAACCGCCAAATCGAGCTTCATGAGCATAAAAAGAAGACGCGATCGACCACAACCAAGGCGGCGCTCGACTACAACAACCACTTGGCATCTTAGCCAAGTGTTCTCAAAAGCATCTTCGCCTTTGGACGTCTGGCATCTTCGCCTACTTCCCGAAATGCGCCTACAACGACTTCATCAAGTCCAAAGCGCCCACCTCTGACGAGGCGACACTTCCATCTTGGAAGCCCCTCAAGGAAGATGGCGAGCATGGGAAACTCCTTCGGTCATGGAGGCGAGTTACGAGGTGCCACATCATATGGGCCTCCCACACCAAGGCGGTGACAAGAAGGTAAAGCAAGGGCCATCCCCTTGACTACGGCTGACGGCGCGAACCTCTTCAACAACATGAAGGCAGGCGCCCACATTGGACTCATACCCGAGTCAAGCTCTGTGCGACCAGCGCATGGAACATTGCACCTACATCTCTCGACACCCACATATGTCGAGATGCCCCAAGTGCCATGTGAGGAGAGCCACCACCACATGAGTGACATGGTGACTCCACCATACGTGACATTGAGAGCATTTCCTTTGAGAGGATGAGTGTGACCACTACTAGCCCCACACATGAGAGCATGCCACACATCCTATGTGAGGTTGGCGCCATTTGGTGACCCGACCAAACATATGGTGAGAGCATCATATTGGGAGTGAGTGAGCCACAACACTTAGTGAGTGAGGTAGTTGACCACGGCATGTGAGGCCACTATGATTTCTAACGACTTATGATGTGAGGCGGAACCCTCGTGGATGATCTTTCACGTTGGGGCGGATCCTACGGTGAATCACGAAGAACAGCGGAAGAACAAGAGGAAACACGGAGGAAGCTTGAGAGAAATCACTAAACCAACAAGAGATCAATCACACAAGTGCTAGATCACCGTTCACATAGAGTGGCACGAGATTCAAGATCAACAAAGGAAAGATACAGCGGTAGCGTTCTTCTCCATGAGGAGGCCTTGATGGGGTCCACCCTAGAAGGGGTCTTGAATCCGCTTGGGGATCTTCTCGTAGAGGTCCTAATCTCCAGGAGAAGTAGCCAAGTGGATGAGCAAAGGCTCTCACACAAGAATATGAGCTAATCAATGCTACCCTAGAAAGAAGAAGGGATGAAGTATATATAGTCTCGGGGCGAAGGGTACATGGGACAAGTCCGGATACCTTTACGCATGCATGGGGAGGCGGATGTCGAAGGCGTCGGGCGGATGTCAAGACCCTTCATGGCGCCGGATGTCGGGCTAACGGCGGATGTCCGGGCTGGGATATCGATTTTGCGAATCGGGAGAGAGGCGCGGATTCGGGCAGTGCGGATATCCAGGCTGGGGCGGATGTCCGGGGCATGGGCGGATGTCAAGACCTGTGAAGCTTCGATGAGGACATCAATACCATTGTTACACCACAGCCCCTCTTGCTACATATCTTGGACCAATTACTAGAGCTCGCATGCGCCAATTAAATTATCGGTACTTTTGTTTCTTGGTAATGATTCTAATGTTCATGAGAATATGATGCTGCCTAAATTGGATACATTTGTTTTGCTTACAAATGAAGGCCTAGCTTGGAGAAGGATGGACATTGGAGCAAGAACAAGCATGGAGATAATGCCATGCATAGAGGAACAAACGGAGTTACAAGTGATGATTTCAGGACTTTGAAGCCACCATAATGGATGCATGAAGCCTTGGACGAAATATACAAGATGCTACTTCATAAATGTCGTTCCGAGGCTATTCTAGGTCTTCGTCACCTTATTAGTGGGCCAGGCCCATGTAATTTCGAAATACTTAAGTATAGGCTGTTTTAGAGTCCGTATGTGTGGGGAAACAAGAGTTAGGGTTGATTTGGACCCCTCCACCAAGGGCCACGAAATTCCCCCTCTTCCTCCATATATACAGCCCTTAGGGCACCGTTTAGACCTTGGGTTTTGTTTAGATTAAAAGTTAGCCATAGCTGCAACCCGCGTGCCGTTTGTGTTCAGCGACCGGACAAAGCGTCCAGAACCCCACCTTGATCAATAAAGCTTTCATCTTATATTCGCAATATCCAGATTGCAATCTCAGTTTCTTGCTTGTTCTTCGTTTGCTCGCGAGGAAGCAGGCCCTCGTGGTCGAGTTGATCGTGCTCGGCGTGATCAATAACCCTCGGAAGTTGGTTTAGCGATTGCTAAAGCGCGACGTCTCGCCGCGTTCGTAGTCGGATCGTCAAAGTCGACTCCCACGAAGCGATAGCCACCATCTCATCGAAACATCGGGACACCTTTGCCTCTATCAAGTGGTATCAGATTTTCGAGGTTGTTCGGTGAGATTTTACAGTTTTTAGTAGATTAGATCGAGTCTGTTCTTCATACCTAAAGTCCACGAAAAAGCCACAAAAAAATTAGGGTTAGTTCATCATATACAAACCAATCGAGCCTTTGCATAATCTTTTTAGGGTTTTGCTTTGTTGAATTTGCGGTTGCATCGTCGTGTCAAGTTCTTTGGTCTTAGAGTCTAGTCTTTTAGAGTTTGAGTTACGGTCATAAGTTGTCACGCATGCCGCTTTCATCATCATCGCCTTGCCATCTACCACCATTGCTTATCCGCCATACCGCTCTGAATCCGTATCCATATACCACCACCAATCCGTATCCATATACCACCACGCTACCATATATCACCACCGCTGCCATATACCACCACCATATATCCACCACCAATCCGAGTTCCTTGCATATTAGGGTTGTTTTGAGATCCATCTAGTTTCGATTCGTGTTTCCTTGCGGAGTAGGTTTGGAAAAAAAAAAGTCGGAAACCACCCTCGTTTAGGCCCAAAATTTTCAGCACTTGTCGAAAAATTTCTGGCTATCCTATTTTAAGTGTTTCTAAGTGTATTGAGGCGATCGCCGTTATAGAAAGTTTTTTGACCCGTTTCAGTTTTGGGTCGGGCGTCGAAAAAAAAAAAATTTGGTCAAAAAATTTCGTGCCCATCTGTCGGTTTGACCTCGGAAGAGTTTTGAGACACTTTCGCCATTATAGTGATTTTCGCAAAAAAAAAAAAAAGCAGCGCAAAAAAAAAAGGCGAAAAAAAAAAAAATTCAGTGTGCTTTTCCCTTGTTTACGTGCAGCGCCGTGATTTTGTTAGTGTTCTAGGCTCGCGTCTCTAGCACGGTCTAGCCTAGGACCAGCCTGATCTGCGTCGTTGGCGTTTATTCAACTTTGCATCTCTGAATTGATTATTGCTAACCTTTTTTGCTACCATATTATAAGCCTTCCAGCTCCACATACATCTACATTGTCGTTTGACTCTCACAGTAATCGCTCTATCAAGCTTTGAGAGTTTTGACTACATC
The DNA here is from genome assembly GCA_021605205.1 of Aegilops longissima. Taxonomy (NCBI): domain Eukaryota; kingdom Viridiplantae; phylum Streptophyta; class Magnoliopsida; order Poales; family Poaceae; genus Aegilops; species Aegilops longissima. The sequence goes on from JAHIAM010005272.1 coordinate 11,384, forward strand.
GGTTGCCGATCACCTTTCTTCTTTGGGTAGGCTGGTAAGAATTTGAGATTTGCTTGCGGTTTGTGGTATCCACCACACCACCACCACCACTTCCTAGTAGTCTGTGAATCATATTCTTGTGTGTTTCTATTCTTTGCTAACCATGGCAGGATCACAAGCCCGCAGAGGGTATTTGGGAGAACATGACAAACAAAGCGCTACATGATAAGTTTCAACAAATGATGAGTGGGCGGTGGACGATGTGCTAAATAGATTTGAAGAGGCCATGGAGAAGATAGATGGCATTGAGAAGGCGTTGAAACAAGCTCGATATCAAGTTTAATGAATTGCTCATGCGTCTACCACCACCACCACCGGCTGCACCTAACGCACCTCTACTACAACAACACGGACTACCTCCACATGTGAAACAGCCCTCCTTGAGCTTCCGTGTCCCTCTTGACTGGCCAAGCTCTTTGGTGCTTCTTTGTTGATATACTGTGGCTCCTGCTGCTGCGGTGGGGAGGATGATTATGTGAGCTTACGAGGATGAGGTTGATCAACATCGAACTCGTGCAACCACCAGCACCACAACCACCGGTCGTCCACATGCAAATAATGGCGATGTTGGGCTCCCCTTGGTGCGAGATCATGACCATCTCCCTAAACTGAAATTGAATATTCCACCATTTGAGGGTAGATATGTTCTGATATATATCTTACTTGGGAATTAGAAACTGAACAACGATTTACATGTTTACAATATCACGAGGAGAGGCGTGTTCTGCTGCTTTGTTTGTGCTTTCACTAGCTTTGCATGTGTTTGGTGGTGCGAACATTGTAGATTATATCTGTTCCACTACTTGGGCTGCTTTGAAAACTGCTATGCGTACTCGTTGGGTTCCTCCATATTATCAGCGTGAATTACTTCAAAATTGCAGCGCTTAAGACAAGGAAAAATTCGGTGAAGAATATTATCAGGAATTACAAACTGGCTTGATTAGATGTGGTATTGTTGAGGAGAATGAAGCTATGCTTGCATGTTTTACGGGTGGATTAAATAGAGATTCAAACCATTCTAGACTACAAGGATTATAATAATATCACTCGATTATTCCATCTTGCTTGTAAAGCTGAGCGTGAAGTTGAGGATCGTGAGGCGTTGGCGCGGACTAACTTTTACGCAGGTCGACCTTCATCATGGACACCACGTGCATCATCTACTTCCACGTTCTACTACACGGCACCTCCGTGGCTGCCACCTCAACCGTGATACAAGCGCGAGGCACAACCACCACTATCGCCAAGAGCACACTGCTTTGGGCCTACGAGCTCTTCTTCTTCCATGGCGTCAGCAGGGCACACAAGTGATATTATTTGTAAATCGTTGTAAGGGAAGAGGACATTTTCTTGAAGAATGCCAATCTCAGCGTGTGATGATTGCTCTTGAGGATGGTGGGTATGAGTCCGCTAGTGACTATGATGAAGAGACTTTGGCTCTTATTACACATGAAGAACACGGTGGAGATGATTACGATCTTGAGGCGCAATACATGGCTCTTTGAAGATCTTGGCGGTATGAATGTTTAGTTGCTCAACGTGTTTTGAGTGTGCAGGTTACACAAGCTGAGCAAAATCGGAGGCATAACTTGTTCCATACAAAGGGAGTTGTGAAGGAGCGTTCTATTAGCGTCATCATAGATGGAGGAGCTGCAACAACAGCTAGCATGGATATGGTGGAAGCTTTCTCTCACCACAAGACCACATCCACATCCTTACTACATCCAATGGTTCAACAACAGCGGCAAGGTTAAGGTAACACGTCTTGTTAGTGTGCATTTTAGTATCTACTATGCTGATTATGTTGATTGTGATGTGGTACCTATGCAAGCATGTTCCTTATTACTTGGTAGACCATGGCAATTTGATAAAATTCTGTACACCATGGTAGAAACAATCAGTATACTCTTGTTCACAAGGATAAAAATATTACTTTGCTTCCTATGACTCTGATTCCATTTTGAAAGATGATATTAATAGAGCTAATAAAGCAAAACAGGAGAAAAATAAGAGTGAAAATCAGATTGTGGCAAAAGAATTTGAGCAACAAATGAAGCCTAATAATAAACCATCTAATGTTGCTTCGAAATTAAGCTGAAAAGTGCATGTTTATTTGCCACCAAATCTGATATTGATGAGCTAGATTCTAGCAAATCTGTTTGCTATGCTTTTGTGTGCAAAGAGGCATTATTTTCATTCGAGGGCGTGCCTTCCTCTTTGCCCCTACTGTCACTAACATTTTGCGGGAGTTATTGGCGTCTTCCCACAAGGCGTGCCCAGGATTACCACCTATTCGAGGGATTGAGCATCAAATTGACTTAATTCCGGTGCATCGCTACCAACCGCGCACCATACCGTACCAATCCGGAGGAGCGAAGGAGATTATCGTCAAATCAGGAGCTGCTCGACAAAGGTTATATCTGCGAATCTCTTAGTCCTTGTCTTGTTCCTATTATACTAGTGCCTAAAAAGGATGGTGCGTCGGCGTATGTGTGTTGATTGTAGAGGCATTAATAATATTACTATTAGTTATCGTCATCCTATTCCTAGGCTAGATGATATGCTTGATGAATTGAGTGGCTCTACAATATTCTCCAAAGTTGATTTGCGTAGTGGATACCATCAAATTCGTATGAAATTGGGAGATGAATGGAAAACAGCATTTAAAACTAAGTTTGGATTATATGAGTGGTTAGTCATGCCTTTTGGGTTAACTAATGCACCTAGTACTTTCATGAGATTAATGAGCGAAGTTTCGTGCTTTCATTGGACGATTTGTGGTAGTTTACTTTGATGATATCTGATTTATAGCAAATCTTTGGAAGAACATTTGGAACATTCGTGCTGTTTTTAATGCTCTCGTGATGCGTTTGTTTGGTAACCTTGGGAAGTGCACCTTTTGCACCGACCGAGTATCTTTTCTTGGCTATGTTGTTACTCCACGAGGAATTGAAGTTGATAAAGCCAAGATTGAAGCTATTGAGAGTTGGCGCAGCCAAAGCGGTCACACAAGTGAGGAGTTTTCTTGGACTCGCTGGTTTCTATAGGCGTTTTGTGAGAGACTTTAGCACCATTGCTGCACCTCTCAATGAGCTTACAAAGAAGGATGTGCCTTTTGTTTGGGGTACCGCATACGGGAAGAAGCCTTCACGGTATTGAAAGATAAGTTGACACATGCTCCTTTACTCCAACTTCGACTTTAATAAGACTTTTGAGCTTGAATGTGATGCTAGTGGAATTGGATTAGGAGGTGTGTTATTACAAGATGGCAAACCTGTTGCATACTTTTACGAAAAATTGAGTGGGCCTAGTCTGAACTATTCTACTTATGACAAAAGAATTATATGCTCTTGTTAGGACTTTAGAGACATGGCAACATTATTTATGGCCCAAAGAATTTGTTATACATTCGATCATGAATCTTTGAAACATATTAAAAGTCAAGCTAAACTGAATCGTAGACATGCTAAATGGGTTGAATTCATTGAGACTTTCCCTTATGTCATTAAACACAAGAAGGGTAAAGAAAATGTTATTCTTGATGCTTTGTCTAAATCGCTATACTATGCTTTCACAACTTGACTTCAAAATATTTGGTTTGGAGACCATCAAAGATCAATATGTGCATGATGCTGATTTTAAAGATGTAATGCAGAATTGTAAAGAGGAAGAACATGGAACAAGTTCGTTATTAATGATGGTTTTGTGTTCGTGCTAACAAGCTATGCATTCTGCTAGCTCTGTTAGTCTTTTGTTGTTGCGGAGGCGCATGGAGGAGGATTAATGGGACACTTTGGCGTGAAGAAGGCGGAGGATATACTTGCTACACATTTCTTTTGGCCAAAGATGAGGCGGGATGTTGAGCGTTTTGTTGCTCGCTGCACTACATGTCAAAAAGCTAAGTCACGACTCAATCCTCATGGTTTATATATGCCTTTGCACTGTGCCTAGTGTTCCTTGGGAGGATATATCTATGGACTTTGTTTTAGGTTTACCTCGAACAAAGAAGGGAGGATAGCATATTTGTTGTCGTGGATAGATTCTCGAAAATGGCACACTTTATACCATGTCATAAAAGCGATGATCTTTGTTAATGTTGCTGATTTGTTCTTTCGTGAAATTATTAAGCTTGCATGGTGTGCCAAATACTATTGTTTCAGATCGTGATACTAAATTTCTTAGCCACTTTTGGAGATGTTTATGGGCTAAGTTGGGGACTAAACTGCTTTTTAGTACTACTTGTCACCCCAAAGCGATGGACAAACTGAAGTAGTCAATAGAACATTGTCTACTATGCTTAGGGCTGTTTTGAAGAATAATAAGAAAATGTGGGAAGAATGCTTGCCTCATATTGAATTTGCTTATAATCGTTCATTGCATTCTACTACTAAGATGTGCCCTTTTGAAATTGTGTATGGCTTCCTACCTCGTGCACCTATTGATTTGTTGCCTCTTCCATCTTGGAGAAGGTTAATTTTGATGCTAAAAGCGTGCTGAATTGATTTTAAAAGTGCATGAGATAACTAAGGAAAACATTGGCGTATGAATGCTAAATATAAACTTCTTGGAGATAAGGGTAGAAAACATGTTGTCTTTGCACGGAGATCTTGTTTGGTTACATTTGCGTGAGATAGGTTTCCTAATTTGCATAAATCAAAGCTAATACCACGTCTGATGGTCCATTTAAGGTGTTAGAAAATAAATGATAATGCATATAAACTTGAGCTGCTGCAGATTTTGGGGTTAGTCCACTTTTAACATTGCAGATTTGAAGCCTTATTTGGGTGAGGAATATGAGCTTCCGTCGAGGGCGACTTCATTTCAAGAAGGGAGGATGATGAGGACATCAATACCATTGTTACACCCACAGCCCCTCTTGCTACATATCTTGGACCAATTACTAGAGCTCGCATGCGCCAATTAAATTATCGGTACTTTCGTTTCTTGGTAATGATTCTAATGTTCATGAGAATATGATGCTGCCTAAATTGGATACATTTGTTTTGCTTACAAATGAAGGCCCTAGCTTGGAGAAGGATGGACATTGGAGCAAGAACAAGCATGGAGATAATGCCATGCGCAGAAGGAACAAACGGAGTTACAAGTGATGATTCGGGACTTTGAAGCCACCATAATGGGTGCATGAAGCCTTGGACGAAATATACAAGATGCTACTTCATAAATGTCGTCCGAGGCTATTCTAGGTGTTCGTCACCTTATTATTGGGCCAGGCCCATGTAATTTCGAAATACTTAAGTATAGGCTGTTTTTAGAGTCCGTATGTGTGGGGAAACAAGAGTTAGGGTTGATTTGGACCCCTCCACCAAGGGCCACGAAATTCCCCCTCTTCCTCCATATATACAGCCCTTAGGGCACCGTTTAGACCTTAGGTTTTGTTTAGATTAAAGTTAGCCATAGCTGCAACCCGCGTGCCGTTTGTGTTCAGCGACCGGACAAAGCGTCACAGAACCCCACCTTGATCAATAAAGCTTTCATCTTATATTCGCAATATCCAGATTGCAATCTCAGTTTCTTGCTTGTTCTTCGTTTGCTCGCGAAGCAGGCCCTCGTGGTCGGGTTGATCGTGCTCGGCGTGGTCAATAACCCTCGGAAGTTGGTTTAGCGATTGCTAAGGCGCGACGTCTCGCACGTTCGTAGTCGGATCGTCAAGGTCGGCTCCGACAGAAACGATAGCCACCATCTCATCGAAACATCGGGACACCTTTGCCTCTATCAGTATACCATCCTCGAAGGGGTCAAGTGAACACGTGTAAAGGAGAAGATTCACCTTTAGGTATGGGAAGTAGAGGTCGCACGTGTCACTTGCCAAACGGACTCTTGACATGGTGATGACCGTAGGATGCTCCGCATCAAGCTTGGACTTGCGTTCTTTGGGGAAGCGGTCCTTGCGAAGGTGTATCCACACTAGATCACCAATGTTGAAGACGATGGGTTGCTTGTTGGCGTTGAGTTTGGTTGCTTGACGGTGTACTTGTCGCTCAATGGTGTGCCTTGTATGTTCGTGCATCTTCTTGATGTAGCTTGCTCGTTCACTTGCATCCATGTTGGTGCGCTCTTGGAGAGGGAGTGGTAGAATGTCCAATGGGGACAACGGGTTGAAACCGTGAAGCGACCTCGAAGGGGACTTCTTTGGTAGTCGAATGTCTTGCTCGGTTGTGGCGTGCTTTCGGCGATGGGTGAACATGCTTCCCATTCCTTGATGTTCTTCTTGATCAAGACCAAGTAGAGTGGATAGTGTGCGATTCGTCACCTCCGTTTGGCCGTCGGTTTGAGGATGGTATGCGAGGAGAACAAGAGCTTGATTTCGAGCTTGGCGCATAGGGTCTTCAAAAGTAACTCAAGAACTTGGCGTCACGATCGGAGATGATTGTCTTTGATGCGCCATGTAGTACATAAGATTTCCTACAAAGAGATTTGCAACATGTGAAGCATTGTCTATCTTGTTGCAAGGAATGAAATGTGCCATCTTAGAAAATCTATCCACAACAACAAACACGGAATCCTTGCCATTTTGAGTCCTAGGCAAACCAAGTACAAAATCCATACTAATGTCTTCCCAAGGTTGATAGGGAATAGGAAGGGGCATGTAAAGACCATGAGATTGAGCTTTAGACTTAGCTTTGCGACATGTACAGTGATGTAGGGCGGAACCCTAAGTGGACGATCTTTCACGTTGGAGCGGATCCTCTGAGGGAATCACGAAGAACACACGGAAGAACAAGAGGGAAACACGTGGAGGAGCGAGGAAAACACTCAACCAACAAGGAATCGGTCACACAAATCTTTGGATCACCGATCACATAAGGTGGCACAAGATTCAAGATCAACAAAGGTAAGGATACCACGAGTAGCCGTTCTTCTCCGAAGGAGGTCTTGATGGGGTCCACCCTAGAAGGGGTCTTGAATCCGCTTGGGGATCTTCTCAGAAGAGGTCTGAGCTCAGGAGAAGTAACCAAGTGGATGAGCAAGGCTCTCACGAAACATGAGCTAACCTAAGCTAGCCTCTCTTGGAGGAGGAGGGTTCTATTTGTGGTCTTAGTGAAAAAGGCGAAGTGAAGGGGTACATGGGCTTGGCCCAAAGCTGTCTTGAGCAGTGCGGACGTCCATTTGGTGCCGGACGTCCGATGGTTTGAAGGACGGTCGTCCGGTGGCGGCGGACGTCCGCTGGATCAGATTTAGTGAAGAAGCGGCCGGACGTCCGGTTTCTTGATCTTCCGCTGATTTGGTTGGGTCGGGGGCACGGGCGTCCATTGTGGCGATCGTCCGATCGCCGATCGTCGGTGTACCGGTCTTAAATAGATCCGCTCGGGTCTTGAGGACGGTCGTCCATTGGCGGCAGACGTCGCTTCATTGTGTGAGTGTGGCGGTCGTCCGGTCCGGGGCTGGACGTCCATTGGTGAGGGGCTTCAGTCTGGGACATCCGGTCCCTACGGTCGTCCGGTGGCTGGGACTTTCTCCGGTAGCTCTTCTTCTTCTCCTTGGCGGTTGGTAAGCCGTCTCCTTGTCCGATGGATGTAGATGCACTATGGCTTTCCTCCGGTGCACGATCACACACAAAGTGTCCATATGAGGTAGTAGGCAGAAGTATCGTGAGTAGAGAGAGGAAGTTCGGAAATGGCGAGTTCACCTTATCTTGATAGCCTTGGATCTAGCTCTTGTCATGGGCCCAAATGGTGTTGAGGAAGATGTGAACCGTCCACAGGGATGGCGGTGATGCTCGCATCATCTCCCCCTTGGGAAGGATCGACCTCGGATCAAGATCTTCATCTCCATGGTATGGTGCAAGGTCCTTGGCGTTGAAGATGTCGCTCACATTGTACTTGTCTCGGTATGTCGAACTTGTAGGCGTTTATCGTCGTGGCGTGCTATCACCTTGAAAGGTCCATCGGCTCGAGGTAGAAGCTTGGACTTGCGTTCTTTGGGGAAGCGGTCCTTGCGAAGGTGTTGCCATACTAGATCACCAATGTTGAAGACCATGGGTTTCTTGTTGACGTTGATCTTGGTCGTTAGTCGTTGGACTTGTCGCTCGATGGCATGTCTTGTATCCTCATGCATCTGCTTGATGTAGCTTGCCCGTGCACTTTCGCATCCATGTTGGTGCGCTCTTGTAGAAGGAAGAGGTAGAATGTCCAATGGTGACAACGGGTTGAAGCCGTGAAGCGACCTCGAAGGGGACTTAGGTAGTCGAATGTATTGCACGGTTGTAGGCGTACTCGGCAATGGGTAGACATTCTTCCCACTCCTTGATGTTCTTCTTGATCAAGACTCGAAGTAGAGTGGATAGTGTGCGGTTCGTCACCTCCGTTTGGCCATCGGTTTGAGGTGGTATCACGGATGAGAACAATAGCTGATTCGAGCTTGGCGCATAGGGTCTTCAAAAGTAACTCAAGAACTTGGCGTCACGATCGGAGGCGATTGTCTTTGGTACTCCATGGAGTGCAAGATTTCCCTACAAAGAGATTTGCAACATGTGAAGCATCGTCTATCTTGTTGCAAGGAATGAAATGTGCCATCTTAGAAAATCTATCCACAACAACAAACACGGAATCCTTTCCATTTTGAGTTCGAGGCAAACCAAGTACAAAATCCATGCTAATGTCTTCCCAAGGTTGATAAGGAATAGGTAGAGGTATGTAAAGACCATGGGATTGAGCTTTTGACTTAGCTTTGCAACATGTGAAACAGCGGTTGGTGAAGCGTGAGACATCCTGAAACATCTTGGGCCAAAAGTAGTTCTTGGAGGCGTGGCGAATGTCTTGTCGCGTGCAAAGTGTCCCATGAGTCCGCCTCCATGAGCCTCTTGCAAAAGGAGCAAATGAAGAAGACTAAAGGGAATGCATAGTTTGTTAGCTCTCATAAGATAACCATCCTTGATGTAATATTTTCCCAAGAGTATGTGTCAAACACTTGGCATAAGGAGAAGCAAAAGATGGATCATGCTCATACAAGTCTTTTATATGCTCAAAACCAATAACATTCAACTCAAGTTGGTGACAATCATGCATTTGCGTGAAAGCGGCGTCGGCAACTACATTTTCTTTACCCTTAATGTACTTGATCACATAAGGAAAAGATTCAATAAATTCACTCCATTTGGCATGGCGTTTGTTCAACTTAGTTTGTCCTTTTAAGTACTTAAGCGTTTCATGATCGGTATGGATGACAAACTCATGAGGTCTAAGATAATGTTCCCAAACATGTAGCACACGCACTAAAGCATATAATTCTTTATCATAGATGGGATAATTAAGTTGAGCACCGGATAGTTTTCACTAAAATAAGCAATGGCTCGTTTTCTTGCATCAAAACTCCGCCAATTGATTTCCACTTGCATCACAATGAACCTCAAAGTTTTGTCAAAATTGGGCAAAGCAAGAATCGAGCATGAGTAAGCAAAGACTTGAGTTCATCCAGCGGTTGATTGCAAAGTTCCCCAAACAAAGGAGTATTCTTCTTACTCAGCGCATGCAAAGGAGCGGCAATTGTGCTAAAATCTTTCTGGCGACTATAAAACCCATAAGACCAAGAAAACTTAGCACTTGTTGCAAATTGGTGGGTTGGGGCCAAGTTTTAATTGCTTCAATTTTAGATTCATCAACATGGACACCTTTGAGGATACTACAAAACCCAAGAAAACCACTTTATCAACTCCAAAGTGCATTTTTCAAGTTTGCATAAAGGCTTTCCTTGCGAAGAGTTTGCAACACAGATTTTACATGATTGATGTGCTCTTTCATTGTTTTGCTAAACACAAGAATATCATCAAAGTAAACCACAACAAAGACTCCAATATAAGGACGAAGCACATGATGCATTGATGCGGAGCATCCACAGTCATCCCATGGACCTACAACCGTCTCATCAAGAGCCAAGAGGACCCATGACACGAGCTAGAGCTAGAGTTCTCGAGCGAGGTGACCTCTTTCCTTAGTGATATCACATATGATCCACTCGAGACATGGCTACTACCTAAGTCCGATGTGCTATGCATGATTAGGTGTCAAGGAACCTCCAGGGTGCGGCGTGAAAGCGGACAAGCCGCCAAGTCCATGGATGAAGAGAACCCATGGAAGCGAGCAAAATCACCTTCCGGGCCCCGGACATCGGCCATGACCCGGACATCCGGCCCCTCGAGCGCACATCGCCCTCGGCCAACCTGCTCAAGTACAGGACCGGACATCAGGCCTCCCCTTGGGACATCCGGCCCGTCCAAGCCGGATATCCGGCTCCCTAGCCCGAAATCAGCACCCCCTCCAGGTTCTGCTGAAGCAGCCGCTCTACCCGGACATCGGGCTGAAGCCGGACATCCGGCGCCTCATGAAAGGCCGGACATTGACCCGGCCTTGGACGTCCGGCCTCCCTGCACCTGTGTGATGTCTGAGAGCCATGTCCTTGTGCCCCTGCTTGAGACTACATATACTTGATCCCTCCTCATTCTAGGGTTAGCTTTGGATTAGCTCATGTTTAGGTGAGAGAGCCTTTGCTCATCCACTTGGCTACTTCTCCTCGGAGATCGGGACCTCTCGGAGAAGATCCCCAAGCGGATTCAAGACCCCCTTCTAGGGTGGACCCATCAAGACCTCCTCTCGGAGAAGAACGGCTACTCGTGTATCCTTACCTTTGTTGATTTTGAATCTTGTGCCACTCTATGTGTTCGATAATCTAGCGCTTTTGTGATTGACTTCTTGTCGGTTGAGTGACTTCTCTCTCGTTTTCCCCGTGTTTTCCCTCGTGTTCTTCCGCGTGTTCTTCGTGATTCACCGTAGGATCCGCTCCAACATGAAAGATCGCCCACGTAGGGTTCCGCCCTACATCATCTATGGTATCAGAGCCACATTGATCACGTTTTGGAGCACCTACCCCGTGTTTTCTAGCTTGATTTTGTTGTTTTTGTCCTAATGCCGAAAATTTCCCCACAAAAATAGCCCCAAATTTTTTTTGTGATTTGTTAGTGTGATGAAATTTTGTTGGATTTGATCCATGGATTTCGTGTGTTGCAGGTAGATCTAGCTTTTCCCCAATTTCCATCCACTAATTCGCCCAAATTTTGATCCGATTCGACCTCTCCTCGCGGTGTTCTTCGAGCCCGGACGTCCGGCCCGAACAGCCCGGACATCCGGCAGCCCGGACATCCGGCCCGATCAGCCCGGACATCCGGCGTCCCGGACATCCGGCTCCTAGCCTGGATTTCCGGCCCCTGGTAGTCTTTTTCCCTTCCACCACCTCGATCACCGCCTACCTTTCGCCAAATTTCGTCCCGTGCCCACATACACTTCCACGTACCTCCACCACTTCTGCATACCGCCACCATAGCCTTGCCCTATACCAATTCCGACCGGGTTAACTTTTGCCTTGAAAATTTGAGTTGTGGTTTTCCGTATCCTTTTGTGTTTCGGCTATCTAGGTACGGTTCAACATCAACATCACCACCGCTCATCTTCGTCAAGGACGGTAACATCGTCGACACCTTTGTCATTACTTGCAATTGCATTGATAACCATCATAGCCCATCTTTTGCGTAAACACTCATCGAGACTAGCCATTGAGTATTGCAGCAACATGACTTGTGCACTTTAGTGATCATACTCCATAGCATACATACCATACCAAAGTGGTGCATACCTTAGCATCAACTTGTGTGTCACAAAGTTGTCATCGCATACACAATTGCTATCTTGGTTAGTGAAGTTTTGCATGAGAAAAGAGCTCAAAGAGAAAGAGCCAAACAAGCTTTTAAGCAAAAGAGAAAGATAAGCAAAGAGCTTATGAGCAAGAACCATAGCATCATAAAACATTAAGATTGTCATACTTGATCATCTTGGATCAACACATCGACACACCATACATATAGCATACTTGGGATAGAAGTCGTTGCATTTTTCTTAGTAGGTTGTGCACAAGTTTGTATCGCCTATCGTGCAATCGTGCTAAGCGTCTCTCTAGTGTTGTGCAACAAGAGCATCTTGGTGAATTCCACATTTGGCTCATCCTTGGTTGCATAACCCCATATTATCTATTTTGCGTGTGTTTCCGTGTACCATATCTTGCTATTGGTCTACTTGTTGCATTTGCAAATTTGTGAATCCTTTCCAACTTTATTGAGTCTCACTTACAATTGCATCAAATTTTGTGCCACCATCTAACGAGCTCCACCATAAGCTTTTATTTGTGTAGGTGTGAGAACCGACAAGAATCGGTACCAAGAGTGCTATTTCATTGTCCGCATTTGAGTGAACTTGATTCATTTTCAACATCGGTCAAAGGTACATTGGTATCGTTCTTTTCCGTTCTACTCACATCTTCTTGGAATGATGGATAGGCCAAGTTCTTCTACCAACCCACTCTTCATTGAGCAAGGCGACGACATGTCTTCATACATCACCAAGAGCCACCTCTTTGGTGCACTGCAAGCGTTGCACCAGAACAACAAGCCATGGCGACCGCGCCGACAACCTTCGCCACCGACTTGCGACTCTCCAGCAGCGTACAAGAGACTACTTCGACAACAAGTTCGAGGCTCACAAGCAAGAAAATGATGCAAGAATGGGCGAGATCCGGCGTTGATGAGAACCGGCATCATTCCACTTCTTCCTCATCAAGGCCGGACGCTCGAGTCGACACTCCGATGACACCTTCTCGACTCAAGTACACCTACTTGAACACTCTTCGTCGTGCTTGCGCTCGTCAAGACCGTCATGCATCTAGCAACCAGCTACATGACAAGCATTCACAAGAACAAGTTGATGATCAAGTTCCTCGTCCTCAATCAAACCAAGAGGCTTTTGCTCAAGCTCAAGAAAGACAACGTCTTAAATCGCCAACAAGAGGAAGAACGACGCGTCGTCACCAAGGCGAACAAGGCGCCAAGGCTCAGCGTCTTCAACAACAACAACGTGAAGCGCAAGCTCTTGAGGCGCAACGTGCCCTTCAAGAATCAAGTAGAAGCCATCGCCGACCAATGTGAGCAGGCGCAATCAAGAAGAAGCCCTTGAGAAGAAATCCAAGAGAGGAACTACCAACCTCATGTAGCCTGGCGTCGAGTTCCTCAAGCTCCTCCACAAGCTCGTCAAGCTCCACCTCAACCTCAAGTTCCACAAGAGCAAGTTGAGCATGGTCTTCATCGCGCCAAGAGCAACATGAAGGAGTACATCCACGTCAAGGGCGTCATCATCAACATCGCCAACAACACAATGAAGACAACGCTTCTGACAAGCTAAAATTCACCATGCCCAAGTTCAGGAAGCAATGACCCAGAAGACTACCTCTCATGGGCATTGAAGGTTGACAAAATCTTCGGTTGCACAACTTCGATGAAGCGAAGAAAATAGCTATGGCATCACTTGAGTTCCAAGATTATGTGCTCATATGGTGGGGACAAATCATTGAGAGGCGACAAGCAAGAGGTGAACCTCAATCACCACTTGGGCTCAAATGAAGGATGTCATGCGAGCACATTTTGTGCCAACCTACTACAATCGCGACCTCTTCAGAAACTCCAACTACTCAAGCAAGGAACAAAAGCGTTGAAGAATACTACAAGGAGATGGAGATAGCCATGATTGAGCCAATGTCAAGGAAGATGATGAGCAAACTATGGCACGTTTCTTGAATGGACTCAATCATCCCATCAAGAAGATGGCCGACTTCCAACCATACTCAACCCTCATTGAGCTCGTGCATCAAGCTACAAAGGCGGGCGCCAAGTACAAGATGACTTCAAATCGCATGAAGTACTCATCCAAGACCTCGGTTTCTCCAACAACCAAGCTTCAGCGACTCCTCAACATCTACTTGACCAAGCTTTCTTCAGAAAGCAGCGACAAGTCAAGTTACAAGAAAACATCGACAAGTTCAAGTCGTCCTCCTCCTAATACAAGCAACCTCAAGCCGCGTGCTTCATCCTCTACTCCGACCGATGAGACCATCAAGACAAGCTCCTTCAAGTGTTTCACTTGCGTGGCCGAGCCACAAGTCATCTGAATGCACCAACAAGCACCATGATCCTCAGCAGCGATGGCACATATGACTCCATGGTGAGGAGAAATGGAAGCCCTTGAGCAAGTGGTCATGCACGGCAAGTGAATGAAGATGAAGATGATCAAGTCTTTTGCGAGGATTGAGCCCGCTCTCGTTGTCTCCAAGGTCTTGACTCTTCAACATCAACAAGAAGAAGACCAGCGATGCCACATCTTCCACACAAAAGCGGCATCAATGGGCGGTCCATCAAGGTCATCATCGATGGAGGTAGTTGCCACAACTTGGCAAGTGAAGAACTATGCTCCAAGCTATAATTGGTCGAGAGGAAGCACCCACATCCTACAAGGTTCAATGGCTAAGTAGCGGCACTATCTGAGTCGAGCATACGGTCCAAGTCTCCTTCAAAATTGGTGCTTACGAAGACACATTGGAATGTGGCGTAGTCCCAATGACCGTTGTCACCTACTTCTTGAGTGGACCATGGCAATTCATTTGTGGTGTCATCCACAATGGGCGCACCAATCACTATAGCTTCAAGATGAAAGGGAAAGAATATGTACTCGACCTATGTCTCCTAGTCATGTGCTAGCCGACAAACAAGCCACCATTCATAGAGACAAGAGTGAGAAAGTGATCCACCCACAAGTGAGTGAGAGCCACAAGCCAAATTTGGCGACTCTTAGCCTAGAGAAAAACCTCATTCTATTTGCCACCAAAAGTGAGATGAGAGAAGTGTGTGAGAACCCATCTACCATGCACTTTGTCCTTGTGTGCAAGGATGGAGAACCAAAACTAACACCATTCACGAGCTACCTTTGGTGTTTCAATCTCTTTTGAGGAATTTCAAGATGTTTTCCCCGATGATCTACCTCGGGTCTACCTCCTCTTGAGGCATTGAGCATCGAATCGACCTCATCCGGGCGCCTCTACCAAACAAAGCTCCATACCGAGTCAATCCGGAAGAAACCAAGGAGATTCAGCAGCAAGTACAACAACTCATCGACAACGGCCATGTGCGTGAAAGCCTAAGCCCTTGTGCCGTTCCGTTATTCTTGTGCCTAAGCCCGATGGAAGTTTCGCTTGTGTTCGATTCTAGACCTATCAATGCTATTACCGTTCGATATAGGCATCCCGTTCCTCGCTTAGATGACATGCTTGATGAACTTAGTGGAGCCAACTTTTTCTCAAAAATTGATCTTAAAAGTGGCTACTATCAAATCCGCATACAAGAGGGTGATGAATGGAAAACTGCTTTCCAAACCAAATTTGGTTTATATGAGTGGTTAGTGATGCCTATGGGTCTTTCGGAAGCTCCCGGTACTTTTGTGCGTCTTATGCATCATGTGCTTCGTCCTTACATTGGAGTCTTTGTTGGGGTCTACTTTGACGATATTCTTGTGTTTAGCAAACCAATGAAAGAACACATCAATCATGTAAAATCTGTGTTGCAAACTCTTCGAAAGGAAAGCCTTTATGCAAACATGAAAAATGCACTTTTGGAGTTGACAAAGTGGTTTTCTTGGGTTTTGTTGTTTCCTCAAAGGGTGTCCATGTTGATGAATCTAAAATTGAAGCAATCAAAACTTGGCCCCAACCCACCAATTTGCAACAAGTGCGAAGTTTTCTTGGTCTTGCGGGTTTCTATCAATAAACTTTGTGAAAGATTTTAGCACAATTGCCGCTCCTTTGCATGCTTTGAGCAAGAAGAATACTCCCTTTGTTTGGGGAACTTTGCAATCAACAGCTTTTGATGAGCTCAAGTCTTTGCTTACTCATGCTACGATAGAGCGAGGTGTGTCGATCTTTCGATGAGTTGATAACTCTCGATTTATGGAGTCGACTTTGACGATCCGACTACAAGCGTGCCACGACGTTGCGCCTTAGCAATCGCTAAACCAATCTCCTTAGAGTTCTTGGCGATCTGGGAAGCACGATCACCCTAACCACGAAGGTCTATTCCTGCAAGCAATGAAGAGCGAGCAAGAATATGATAAAGCAATCTGAATATTGCGAATATATATGAAATCTTGATAATGGTGGGGATCCATAAGCGGTCTTGGTGCAGTCGTTGGACACAAGCGAAGTACGAAGTTGCAATGGCTAACTTTTAACTAAACAAATCCCAAGGAAAAAGCTACTAGATGGATCTACTTATATAGGAGCAAGGGGTGGCGGCCAAGGAGGTGGGAGGGCGTCCCAAGGCAGCCTAAAAACTAACCCTAGGTCGTACAAGGCCAATGGGCCCAAGCGGAGGTGATGTAACACCTTTGGACTTGTAGTTTGACTCGGATTCTGCTGCAGCATCAGATTGTTTCATCCATAACTCAACGCTCCGGACGGATTTTAAGGTGATTCCTATTGGGTTGGAAAATACACGAAATCTATTTTCCAACAAAAAAAGAATCAACCAATTTGGAGTCCGTATGAAAAAAGTTATTGACGTTTTGAGTCAGGTATGTGCATGCAGTCGAATCTGAGTCCGAACGTGAGAGACTTGGACTCTATCTTCTCTTGGGCCAAAAGTGACGTGAGAGAACTTTTTGAACAGCAGGTAAACATCTCTTTCTCCCTTATCTTCATATGTGGATTGTACAAATGTCCCATACACCTGCAATTAGACATGGCACAAAAGTTTGTGAAGTATTTTTGTCCTGGATGACATAAATAAATTATTGCATAGTTTGCATTAGAAATCACCTCACAAATATACATGTATGCAATATTTTTGGTCGTATCCAAGGTAATCATGTCCTCATCATGCTCCGATTCTTGCTTTGCCCAATTTTGACAAAACTTTTGAGGTTCATTGTGATGCAAGTGGTACCGGAATTGGCGGAGTTTTGATGCAAGGAAAACGAGCCATTGCTTATTTTAGTGAAAAACTCTCCGGTGCTCAACTTAATTATCCCATCTATGATAAAGAATTGTATGCTTTAGTGCGTGTGCTCCATGTTTGGGAACATTACCTTAGACCTCACGAGTTTGTCATCCATACCGATCCGCGAAGCGCTTAAGTACCTCAAAGGTCAAACTAAATTGAACAAGCGTCATGCCAAATGGGTGAATTCATTGAATCTTTTCCTTATGTGATCAAGTACATTAAGGGGTAAAGAAAATGTAATTGCTTGGCAGCTTTCACGCATATGCATGCTTGTCACTCAACTTGAGTTGAATGTTATTGGTTTTGAGCATATAAAAAGACTTGTATGAGCATGATCCATCTTTTGCTTCTCCTTATGCTAAGTGTTTGGCGCATACGTCTTGGGAACAATATTACATCAAGGATGGTTACCTTATGAGAGCTAACAAACTTTGCATTCCGAGTCTTCTCTTCGTTTGCTCCTTTTGCAAGAGGCTCATGGGCGGACTCATGGGACACTTGGACGCGACAAGACATTATCACGCTCTCCAACAACTACTTTTGGCCCAAGATGTTCATGACGTCTCACGCTTCACCAACCGATGCTATATATGTAAAGCTAAGTCTAAAGCTCAATCTCATGGTCTTTTACATGCCTCTTCCTATTCCATACCAACCATGGGAAGACATTAGTATGGATTTTGTACTTGGTTTGCCTAGGACTCAAAATGGCAAAGGATTCCGTGTTTGTTGTTGTGGATAGATTTTCTAAGATGGCACATTTCATTCCTTGCAACAAGATGAGCGATGCTTCACATGTTGCAAATCTCTTTTGTAGGAAATCTTGCGACTTCATGGCGTACCAAAGACAATCGTCTCCGATTGTGACGTCAAGTTCTTGAGTTACTTTTGGAAGACACTATGTGCCAAGCTCGGCATCAGCTCTTGTTCTCATCGGCATACCATCCTCAAACCGGCGGCCAAGCGGAGGTGACGAACCGCACTATCCACTCTACACCGTGTCTTGATCAAGAAGAACATCAAAGTGGGAAGCATGTCTACCATCACGAAATCGCCTACAATCGTGCAAGACATTCAACTACCGGCAAGTCCCCTTGAGGTCGTCTACGGTTTCAACCCGTTGTCCCCATTGGACATTCTACCACTTCCTCTCAAGGCGCACCAACATGGATGCAAGCGAGCGAGCAAGCTACATCAAGAAGATGCCGCGAAGATACAAGGCACACCATTGGCGCCAAGTACAGCGCCAAGCAAACAAGCTCAGCGCCCACAAGCAACCCATCGTCTTCAACATTGGTGATCTAGTGTGGCTACACCTTCGCATGAGGACCGCTTCCTCAAAGCGCATAAGTCAAGCTCCTACCTCGAGCCGATGGACCTTTCAAGGTGCTATGCGCTTCTAGCGACAAGCGCTTACAAGATCGACATACCTCGAGACAAGTACAACGTGGCGACATCTTCAGCGTCAAGGACCTCGCACCTTTCCATGGAGATGAAGCTTTTGATCGAGTCGGATCTCTCCAAGGGGAGATGATGCGGAGCATCACGGTCATCCCCATGGACCTACAAGCGTCTCATCAAGAGCCAAGAGGACCCATGACACGAGCTAGAGCTAGAGTTCTCGAGAAGCGAGGTGACCTCTTTCCTTAGTGATATCACATATGATCCACTCGAGACATGGCTACTACCTAAGTCCGATGTGCTATGCATGATTAGGTGTCAAGGAACCTCCAGGGTGCGGCGTGAAGGCGGACAAGCCGCCAAGTCCATGGATGAAGAGAACCCATGAAGCGAGCAAAATCACCTTCCGGGCCCGGACATCCGGCCATGACCCCGGACATCAGGCCCTGGAGAGCACCGGATCGCCTCGACCAACCTGCTCAAGTACAGGACACGGACATCAGCCTCCCCCCCGGACATCCGGCCCGTCCAAAGCCGGATATCCGGCTCCCAAGCCCAATCCAGCACCCCTTCCGGATTCTGCTGAAAGCGGCCGCTCTAACCCGGACATCCGGTGAGCCGGACATCCGGCGCCTCATGAGCAGGACATCCGGCCTGACGCCAGCAGACGTCCGGCCTCCCACCCTGCGTCTGATGTCTGAGAGCCATGTCC
>JAHIAM010005273.1:0-23859 GCA_021605205.1 Aegilops longissima
GCGAGGAAAAAAAACGAGGAGGGGCGGCAGACAACGCCCTAGGTTTCCCCGGTCACCAGCAGGGGCGGCAGCGGGAGAGGAGAGCCTTGTCTTTTCATCCCTATTTCCACGGTGTGGCGAAGTCTTAAGAAATAATTCTTTTGATGCAAATCAAAAGAGTTAAGACAAATTACAAGCGGAAAACCAAATACAATGAATATGTAGGCATGTTTCAATAGGAAAACAACCTAAAATATACCGAAATAATGAAGCTTTCAATGGCATGTGCCGATATATTGACACTTTCACGGGTGCTTGGATTTGATTTGAAGCTGCTTCCACTACCAATTACTTCAAAATACTTCTTCAAATCTGCAATCACAACATTAAATATATCACTACAATCTGCTTGAATTTAAGGCTTGAAGCTGCTGTTCAAAATTGCTATAAAATTTCAGAACAAAGTGAAATTACCTCTTAAGCCCTTTCTTTGGATTTGCTAGTCCATTCCCCTTTCTATCCATCTTCTAGTAATCTGGACAGAACAGCACCGGTTGGGCATCTTATTAGCTTGTACGTATAATCATCTAAAAACAAAAACTTGTTCGTCCAGTACACAGTTATATTCATAAATACTGCAGTTGGTTCGGAACTTCAGATCCTGAAGAATTGACAGAAGAAAAATCGGCAATACCTAACAAAGTGGCTGCAACTAGTCTCTGGTTCGGACCCTGAGTAATTACCAAGGAATTGCCAGGAAAATCCCAATGGAGCTTGCTGCCGCCACTGGAGCCACCGGTTGCTGCCGCCGCTGAAGACGTCGCTTGCTGCCTTCGCTGGAGCCGCGCTGCAGCCACCGCTGGGCTTGCTGCCGCAGCCCTCCAAGCCCCAGCCTGCCGCCGTCGTCGGTCGCCCGCCTGGTCCTCGCGACCTGGCCAGCCGCCGCCGCGGCATTAAGCAAGGTTGCGTCGCGTCTGGAAGCGTCGTGTGTGTCGTTTTTTATGCGATAACTGTCACCGTGCGTGTGATGTATCGGTGGTTGTGCCCCGCGTCCTGTGTGAGCGCGGAGACAACCCGCCTGCTGCAATGGCATCCGAGCGCGCACGCCACAGTACCCGCCCACGTTGGTGCAGCGCGATCGCTCCGCCGCGAAACGCGTCCAGGCGGCGAGCACGTAACCGCGACCCGTCTCGGCTGTCGCCCCTCCCTTCGCTCACGGTACACGCCCAGCGTGCGGTAACCACAGCGTCGCCCGCTGCGCGCATGGTCCGGACCCTCTTCGGTTGCCATGTTGCCATATTTGCTGAACTGCGGTTGCCATGTTGCTGAGATTACTGGTTGTCATGTCGGACAACTTCGGTGGCCATGGTTGCTCAACTGCGGTTGCCATCTTAGGTCAAGTGCGGATGCCATTTTTGAGCAACTGCAGCTGTTGCCATGTATGGTTTGGTCTACTACAGTTACCATGATTTGAAAAACTTTAGGGGTTGCCACCTACTAACACAGGGCAGTTGCCATGTAGCACTAAAAAGCATGGCAAAAACATGTTTTCAGGGTAAAGAGAGAGTTGCCATGCTGCTTACAAGCACGCTAGGGCAGTTGCCATGTGCCACACAAAAAACACATTGCAAGCTGATAGCTTTTTGGTGTGTGGGAGAGGAGGCGGGCATGTGGCGGCAGTGGTATCTTTAGGGAGTTGCCACCTACTAACACTGAGGCAGTTGCCATGTGGCGCTACAAATAAGCGTGACAATAAATAACACGTTCGGGTAAAAGAGAGTAGCCATCTGCTTACAATCACAAATTGGGCAGTTGCCATGTACCCTTCAAAACATGGCAAAGACAGCTTGGGAGTGGGGAGTGGGAGAACGGGCAGTCATGGGAGACGGGGAACAGAAGTGGTGCGTGGCGTGTGGTAGCGCGACATGAGTTCCATCGCCGCGTCGGCGGCAACCCGTTGACAGGAGAGAAAAAACCGGCGTGATGAGGCGAACTCCCTCACCGCCACATGCACGAGTTGTCCTACATGGCACACAAAACAACCTTTTCATGCCAAGATTAGGTGCAAAAAAGCGGCGGGCGGCAGCGAGGCGTGTGGGCGGTTGGCCAGCGCCCGCACGATGTGGGCGTTAGTGTTCGTTTTTTTGCCTCATGTTACGTGGGCGCTCGATCGAGATCGATCCTGCCAGGATCGATCTCCACAGGGCACCGCTCTGGCCCAACAACCTGGATCGTCAGCCCATCCAGGCTACTGTAAGTGCATCTAGTGCCTTAGTGATTTTGGTGTATTGAAGACTTATAGGTTAAGGGACTAATGTGTTTATGAGTGTACACGGGTCTATAAGTCTATAAGAAGTTTGATATTCTGAGAGAAAATCGAGCCCTAAAAATGAAGTTCTTATTTGAAGACTTTGGTATTGAAGACTTTACGAAGACTTTGAAAGTGAAAGAAATTGATGTGACCTTAAATACTTGGTATTCATTTTGAGGAACATGAAGCATGAAGACTTTTGTTTTCGTGGTTTAGTTTTCTCTTTCTTGAGTCATAGGAAACACCGTCTTTTTAAAAGGGGTCGAGAAATACTAAGGAAAAATTTCCATGTGATGCTTGTCGTGGTTCTAAGTCAGAGTGGGAATGGGGGTAGGTATGGAGAGGCAAGATCCTAGCTATGGAGTAGTTGTATCTGCAAAGAGATTTCTGAGTTCAGGGCCCTTCTGGAGAGTAACAGCCCTACGTCTGAAGCCTGAGGTGGTCGACTGGATTATTTGCGTGATGTGTTCTGGTGCGAACCCTTCTACCACTATGGAGGGTGGCTTATATAGAGTCGCAGGGACCCCAGCCAGCCCGTAGTGAGAGGGTTTAAGAATGCGTTAAGGCTAAGCGTTCTTGTAGCGCCCTACATAAAGTGTCATTAAGGTCATAAAGACTATTTAACTACTGAGACCGTTTGGACACGAGTGGCTCTTGGACTCTTGGTGGTGAGTGTGAGTCTTCATAGTCAGTGTCTTTGAATCAGCCAGTTGGGAGTCTACCAAGTCATTTGGAAGGCTGCTTCTCTTGTGAGTGTCCTTGTGGAAGGTACCTTTGGGCAGGTCTATGACCCTACGGTACATGACTTCATCATTAGCCCCCAATGGATCGAGGGTTTGAGTGAGGAAGGAGTTGATAATCTTTCCGACCTGTTCTTCGTGTTGTGAGTCGTCTTACTGCGGATCAACGACCTTTTGGTGATGGCATCAACCTTTCTTTCGATGCATGTGATCCATTCTTCACATTTGTCGAGTGAACTTTGTGAACCTGTGAAGATTTCGGCGGCGGATCGAGGAAATCTGTTGTCTGACAAGTAAGCTCTGCGGTTAGCGGATTTCACGGGATCGAATTTTGGGAAGCGGCTTGGCGGCGAAGCTGCGGCACTTCGGATGGGATAAGGCGATGGCCTTCTCGATCCTCGCGCCGCCTTTTTCGCCATGTATCGGCGTCGCGGCCTGTTGCGGGATCGTGGCAGGAGTTACTGAGCCTACGGTCAGCCACTGCGGGCGACCCATATAAAGGCGTTGGACCGGGCATTTTGAGCAGTCGCGCCCTCAGATTTCTCCTCTCCCGCCTCAAAACTTTCGCACGCTCTTACGTCCGCCCAGCCGCGAACTCAGTTCCTTTTCACGGCGACCATGGTGAAGAGACAAGACTGCCGCATACTGGAGCAGGTGAAAAAGCGAAGAAGGCCAAGGAGAGCGCCCGGTCGGCGGCTCCTCTTCGCGGTCAAGCTGCCGCGAACTGGGTCAAGGAGGCTGGATCGGTCGACCATCACCAAAAAAGACCTCACCGATCGGCCAATGAAGGACTGATCCCCCGCGTCGTCGAGGCTTCCGAGCACGGGTGTGCCATGACGCCGAAGAGGGTGAGTCGTCCTCTTGGCCACCCGCGTAGATAGGGGGTTTTCTCTTGTAAATCCTTTTTTAGGGGTTTACGAACTTTTTGGGCGCAACTCCACCATTTCACCCGAACTCCATTGTGTATCTGGCTGCTTCGTTTTAGCTCTGCGAAATTTCCTGGGTTGTCGACCGCATTGGGGTCTTTTCAAGCATATATTCACCTGTCGCTCTCGACGGTGAAAGAAAAGCAAAGCGAATGACGAATAGATTAAATAATCCAAATGTATGGGGACTCGGAGTCTAGATGAGGGGAAGAAGCTTTTCAGCTATGACTCTCCGACTTCGGTTAGAGGGTGGCGGTCGACCTGGTTTCTACCAAGACCGGCCCGGCCAAGAGCAGTCGGCCGAGATCCCTCCTTTCTCCATGAGTCAGTGAACAAGCCGTCTTCCACGAAGGTTTGCAGAGGAAAAAGCCCAAGTGAAGCTTCGATGGGCGTGTAGTCCAGCTTATTCGCGAAGGGGTGACCGGCATGGATCTCCTGGAGGTATTTCTCCGCGCCGTATCCAACCACTCCAATCTGAGGTCATCCGATGTGGATGTACTCGATGCGGATGATACCACTCGGGTCCATCGGGAGGAGGTTGACGACGCCATCTTGAGAAGTGGATGACTGCCATCACGGAAATAAAGACAACCCTCGCGAAGCTGGGAGGATTCCACCACTCGACCGGAGTTACCAACCGGACAAGGTATCATTATTTATCTTATTGTTGATTACACTGCATTCATTACTGTTTTGATGTCAATTTAAAATTATTGGTGTCACCTTGTTTTGTTGTCTTCTAGGTCACCACGAGGATGTACTTTCGATGCCCAGTAGCGGAGGAAGCAGCCGAAGAAGAAGAAGGAAGTGGAGGTGAGAGTGCGGAGGAATGGGAGTCAACGGCGAAGAGGATGAGGAGGATGGCGATTACGATGATGAGGAGGAGGAGGAAGAAGAGGAGGAAGGCGTCGACCCTCCTCGCTCGGAAGGAAGGTCCAAGTCGACGCGCCGCGACCCGGTGGATGGCGGTAATATAAAGCTATTGTGCCCATCGATCCGTCGGCGAGGCGACCTAGGACAACTTCTCCAGCATGCGAGAAAGCGCCGAAGCAACCTCGGCGGCGTCGAAGCCGGCGAAGGCCACCCAAGATCGAATGGTCATCCCCACCATCTCCGGGTAACCAGCGAACCTTGTATTTCCTTTTTCAACATGGTGAATTTTTAGTCGACTCGATGGTGATCGCCGACTAATGAAATCTACCGCACGAGACTTCGATAAGCACGATGACCAGGAAATGGAGGATCACGGCCGCTTCCAATCTTAGTAAGATCTCGAGATTTCACTTTTAGCCATTGGAACTTTTTAGTCGATTGGGCTTCCATGTTTATACGGACCTCTCTTGTAGTTCCGCCTCCGTCATTGATCTTCTGATGATGACGAGCGCCATGAGGAAGAGAGAACAAGAAAGTGCCGTTGGCAAGGCTGCTCAAGTCGCGACTCTGAGGCGTTGATTTCGAGGCAATCCCACTCGGACTTCGTATCTTTTCTTTGTACCAGCAGCGAGTGCCCGACCCGCCGTGTTGCTGATCCACCGTCTCTCTTTGCCACACACGTCCGGAAGACCAAGTAAGTGCTGCTAAGGAGGCCATCGCCTGAGGCAGGGATCATGATGGAGCAGGTGAAAGCGGTAGCGAGAGGCAAGTCGGTGACCTATGGCGCTTGATTCAGCTCTCGAGCAATGTCCAAGTAAGTCGATCGTCGCTAACGCTTTGTTAGGATATACTATCTGACTGCTTTCTTGGAGATTTCCATATCATGCACCCTTGGGTGTGTGTGTCGTTTGAACTTTTTGTGGGGGCACGCTGCAGGTGCACCGCTGGGTGTAATCCCGAGACCATGGTCATTGCGTGCGATCGGCTATAGTCTTTATCTTCATCTTCTTCACTTTCGACTTGGGCCGGACCAAGTTGAATGGGCTATAAAACCGGTGGGGGCACGCTAAGTGCACCCAGAGTGTAATCCCGAGACTATAGTGCATACTGCGTGCAGTTGACTATAGTCTAAAGAACTATTTTTCTTGCGGTGACGGCTGACGACTAACCATGTTTTTAGAATCATAGCCTTTTTTGCCTCCTTTGGTGTTGATCGAACCAAATTGGTAAACCAGTGGGGAGCATTGCTGAGTGCCCATTGTGGTGTAATCCCGAGACTCTTGTCGTATGTTTTATTCGACCGTAGTCTTAGAAATGCTACTATTTTTCCTTAGTCACTCGGAAGTGATCTTTTTTGATGTCTTTTGTTGGTTGACTCTTAGTAGAAATCTTGCGAGCTTGTGGCTCGCTTCTTGAGATTAGAGAAAAAGCAGATTCAGCTCAACCTCGATTTGAAGCTTGCTCGGGAGAATTTGCGAGAAGAGCACGGGATGAAGCAAAATGTATGGCTGGTGTGAGAATTTTGGCGTTGCCTCTTGTTTTCTGCTCATTCTCAACTCTGTTCTCATTGTTGCTTTGCGGATAAGCTGGAAGAAACTTTGAAGAAGAAGGACCTTGATCTTGCGAGAGGCACATAAAGGCGGCTTTGGAGAAAACAAAGCTCGCTGAAGAAGCTTGCCTCGGTCGACAAACTTGAAGATGAAAATGCCAAGCTGAAAGCCTCTCTTGTGCGGCTAACAAGGAAGTCGGTCGGTGAAGACGACAAGAATATTACATGCGACAAGGTTGGCCAGTGGCGGGTAAGCGAAATGACATGGAGATTTATCTTGGAGGGTTAAGCCAAAGCTGTTTCTCATGCTTGAAGGTAATTCTCTTTTATCCAACTGCCTTGCTCTCACGGCTCATCATATGATCTTCATTTTATGCGAGTTGTGTTTTCGAATTCTGCCAAAACTTTGAAGAAGAAACCAGATCAGTGGAAACCAGTTTGGACCCCATCAACTCTCTGTGAAGGGCGAAGCTGCTATGAATGTGCTCCATTGGAGTCTCGTGTTGCTAAGCGCGATGGATTATCTTCTTTCATTTGAAAGTTGCGATGTCGCGGATCGAATCGACTCTCTGGCGAGCAGACTCTCGGAATGATCTTGAATCTTTGATGACTCGGTGAATGAGATTCCAAGTCGAGTGCAAGAATGGAAGAAGTCAAATGCGCGGTGTGGTCTTGATGTTGCCTTATCTGGTTCGTGTCCATTGCAAAGAAAGCGCCAAGAGGACAAGCTGGTGTCTCTCAAGGTTGCCAATACCAGGAAGCATGACTTGAGATCTTTCATGGAGACTTTCATCATCTGCTGCGTATTGCCGGCGGAATCGACCTCGACCAGTTTGTTGCACCTTCAGGTCCTCACGCGGAGGAGTAAAAACTTCTAAGTCCACTTCAAATTTGCCTCGGAATGCAAAGTGGTTTTTATGTTAGATAAACTTTAACGGGCTTAACGCTGAGCACCTTTGGATCCGTAGGGCATTTATACGAACTTGAATTTTCTTTTAACATGCTTTGCTTGCCTTGAGAGAACTTTGTTCTTCATTTGGAAGATATTCCGTTGAAATTCAATCGACTTGAGCTTCATCTATCTGCGGGTAGAGATGGAACCAGACTACGGTGACCTTGCCGTCTTTTCAGATTGGAGCGGACCGTTACGTTGTACTTGTGGCGAAGCTCGAAGGAGGAGGTAGCGATCTGCACCTCGTCATCCTCGCAGTTAGGATGGACCATACGTTGTACTTGTGGTGAAGCTAAGCCCCAGTGGGAGGTTGCTCTCTACTCGGTGAAGATTTACCAATACTTAGGCGAGCTCTTGGGCTCTTATTCTAAGCCCCAGTGAGAGGTTTGCTCTCCACTCGGTAGGATTTCTATTACTTAGGCGAGCCTTTGGGCTGCGGCTAAGCCTCCGAGTGAGAGGTTTGCTCTCCACTCGGTGGATTCTAATAGCAAGGAGCGGTGGGCTGCAGCTAAGCCTCAGTGAGAGGTTTGTTCTCCCTCGGTGGGATTTCTATTAGCGAAGCGAGCAGGCTGCAGCTAAGCCTCCAGAGTGGGAGGTTGCTCTCCACTCGGTAGGATTTCTATTACTTTGGATGCTTCGCCGAATCTTTGGGCTGTTATAAGCCCCGGCGGGCTGGCTCACCATTCGGCGGGGTTTGAATACTTGGCGAGTGCTTGGACTGCAGCTAAGCCTCAGTGGGAGGCTGGCTGCTGCATACTCGGTGGGATTTTGGATACTTGGCGATGTACTTGGACTGGCTAAGCCTCCGAGGTGGGAGGCTGGCTACTTCACTCGGTGGGATTTTGGATACTTAAGCGCGAGTACTTGGACTGCAGCTAAGCCTCCAGTGGGAGGCTGGCTCGCCACTCGGTGGGATTTTGAATACTTAGGCTGACGGATCCGCAGCTAAGCCCCGGTGAGAGGCTGGCTGCTTTTCGGAAAGGATTTTCAAACTTAGGCGAGATCGGATTCGCCTAAGCCACTGGCAGAAATTCAACAAAAAGCAATATCAATCCTTTGGGAAAATTATAACATTCTTGTCTTAGATAAACAAACTACAAAAGTACTTTTATTACATCTCAGCGAATGAGTTTTAAGTGTAAAAGGCGAGAGCAGCTCGCGTTCAAGCTCGAGGCTCGTCGATCTGGCGATCAACGTTGTAGAGATGATATGCTCCGTTGTGGAGGACTCTTGTGACGATGAAGGACCTTCCCAAGTGGGAGCAAGCTTGTGTGTTTCTGTTGATCCACTCGGAGGACCAAATCTCCCTCTTGGAAGGCTCGACTTTTCATATTTACTGGCATGGAATCGACACAAGTCTTGATAGATAGTCGGCGGATCAAGGCCATCTCTCTTTCCTCTTCCAAAAGTCGACAGCATCTTGTCGGGCTTGTTACGCTTCCTCTTGAGTATAGCTTCGACTCGAAGCGCATTGTGAAGCAGGTCACTGGCGGAAACCGCTTCACTCCATAACCCGGGAAGAATGGAGTTCTCCCGATCGACCGATTAGGAGTGGTCCTCAATCCCAGAAGCTGATGGAAGTTAAATGGACCCAGCTCTGCTGCGTGTTTGAGATCACGCATCAGCGAGTTTCAACCCTTTGAGAATGAGGCCGTTTACACGTTACCTTGTCCATTCGACTAAGGATGAGCCCTTTGAAGCATAGTCGACCCAGCGTGCCTTGAGAAGCGCGAAGGCTTTGAACTTGTCATTATCGAAGTTCGACCCATTGTCGATGATGATGCTATCGGAACTCCATATCTGAATATCAACTCTCGATGAAGCTTATAGCGATTGCATGCATCGAGGTTCTTGATGGGCTTGGCGATCCACTTGGTGAACTTGTCATTTGCAACTAGCAAATGAGTGAAGCCGCTTCTGCCAGTCCTCAACGGTCCAATCATGTCCAATCCCCAAACAGCGAAGGGCCAAGCAGGTGGAATGGTCTTCAAAGCTGAGGCTGGCTTGTGCGACATGTTGGAATAAAGCGACATCCTTCACACTTGTCGACTATTTCTTTTGCCATTTCATTTGCTTTCGACGATAAAATCCCGCTTGGTATGCTTTAGCCACAATGGTCGAGAAGGGCGCGCAGTGACCCACAGGTCCCAGTGGATATCCTCAAAATTATCGACCTTCTTACGGCGTGATACACTTACGGCTCGACTCGATCGCGCTTTCTCTGTACAATTGTCCCTTGATTCTTTGTAAAGGCCTTGGATCGACCAGACGATCTGTGGAGCCTCTTCTTCGTTCTCTGGGAGCTCTTTCCTAAGGATATATCGATGTCAGCCTTTGTCCGATGGGAGTATGACCACAACTTCCATAATTAGGTGGACCACGGCTGGGACCTCAACTTGAGTCGGATCATTGGCACTCTTTTGCTGCGGGGCTTCTTGTGAAAGGATCCTCCTTGATGGAACATGAATGTGTTCTAAAAATACATCCTGAGGAATGGCTTCCCTCTTGGACCCTATCTTAGCCAAATCATCCATGACTTGATTTTTCGATCGGGGTATATGATGAAGCTCTAACCCCTCGAACTTCTTCTCAGACTTTCTCACTGCATTACAATAACCTGTCATAGCTGGGCTTCGACATCCCACTCTTTCATCACTTGATTAACAACCAGATCTGAGTCGCCATAAACCATAAAGCGGGCCAGCTTGATGAAATGGCCATGCGCCCCATACGAAGTGCTTCATATTCTGCTTCGTTGTTGGAAGAATCAAAAGTGAATCTGGAGAACATACTTGAGCGTATCTCCTCGAGAAACCAATACAACTCTGCACTAGAACCGTTCAACATCTTGGAACCATCGAAAAACATAGTCCGGTGTTAAGGTGAACTTGGGTCGGAAGCTGCTGTTCGATCCACTCGTGAGAAATCTGCTATTGCTTGGGACTTGATGGCTTTCTTTGCCTCGAATTTGATATCAAGGGAAGAGTTCAATCGCCCATTTGCCACTCGACCATTTGCATCTCTGTTATGAAGAATTTCCGACAAAAGCGTGTCGGCAGCGGTAATGGAATGATCGGAGAAATAATGAGCAACCTTCTTCGTGGTCATATAGATCCCATAAACAAGCTTACGATAATGAGGATATCTTTGCTTTGGCAGGTCGATACTTGAGAAGATAATAAAGCTGGGCGTTGAACTTTGAAAGCTTTCCTTCTTCTTCCCGCTCGTAGTAAATGCAGTCGGCGACTTGTCGATGGCTGCAATGTAAAGCAGCAAAGGCTCCTTGCTGATTGGAAGCAGCAAGCACCGGCTGGGTGGAAGCGAGCTTTGAGCTCGCAAGCGCTGCATCAACTTCTAGAGTCCACTCGAACTTGTCGACTTCTTCATCGATCGGTAAGAGGCAATGCCTTTTCACCGGCGAGAGATGAATCGACTTAAGCGGCCAAGCATCGGTAAGTTCTGGACGCCGTACTGCCGCACGGCGCTTCATTGGATATGGTGCCAACCTTTTCTGGGTTAGCATCGATTCCTCGCTCGAAGCGAGAAAAGCCGAGTAACTTTCCACGGGGAACTCCAAATGTACACTTTGATGGATTAAACGATATCATACCTCACGAGATTGGCAAATGTTTGACAAGGTCGGTCAACGGTCGGAACCCTTTATTGACTTGACCACTATATCATCCATGTATGCTTCCACATTCCGGTGATTTGAGTGAGCAAACACGCTTCTGAATCATCCTCATGAATGTGGCTCAGCATTCTTAAGACCGAATGGCATGGTGACATAACAGAAGCACCGAGCGGAGTGATGAGCGCTGTTTTAATCTCATCGGGTCCATCTGAGGCGGATCGATGGTACCGGAATAGGCGTCTAAGAAAGACAACCTCTCGCATCCAGCTTGGTTGAGTCGACTATTTGGTCGATGCGAGGATGAGAAATGATCTTCGGGCAGGCCGATTGATATGCTTGAAATCGATGCACATGCGCAGCGACTTGTCCTTCTTGGGGACCATGACAGCGTTGGCGAGCCACTCGGGTGGTAGATCTCTCGGATGAACTCTGCTGCTAAGAGTCGAGCCACCTCCTGCGCCAATGGCCTTTCTCTTACGGGCGGCGGACCGCCGAATACTCTTAACTGGTTTGAATTTTGGGTCTACTCGTGGCGATGCTCAGCCAGCCCACAGGAACACCGGCATGTCGGCGAGGCTTCCATGCAAAGATGTCAGTTCTCACGGAGGGCCGGATGGCGCTTCTTCCTATTTTGAGTCGAGTGTTGTTGAGATGTTGGTTGGAGCAGCGTTGGGATCGGTCGGGTGAATGTGAACCTGTTTAGTCTCGCATGATCATTTGGAATGCTGACTCCGTGGCGGGCTTCTTAGCTTGCAACAAATCACTCGGATCTGCAGTTTTACGATACTCTTGTAGCTCTACACTGCTAGCTGAGCATCGGCGATCTTAGAGCCTTTGAAAGCACTCTTACGCCTTCTTCGATTGCCCGTAACGGTGATCACGCCCTTGGGACCGAGCATCTTGAGTTTAAGATACCGTAACATGGTGGGGCCATGAAGCGGCGCATAATTGGTCTCCCTAGAATAGCGTGATAAGCGCTGGAAATCCACGACCTCAAAGTCAACTTTTCTTTCGAAATGCTTTGAATCACCAAAACTACATCAAAACAATTTGGCCGGTGACTCAACCTTCTTTCGGGAATGACTCCGTGGAAGCTCATATTCTTTGATCTTGAGTGCTGGACATCGGAATGCCCATCCCTTTCAACATCTCGTATAATATATTCAAACCACTACCACCATCCATCGGGACTTTGGTCGATCGAGTGCCTTCGACAAGCTGGGCCGACCACCAATGCTTGCCTCCCGGGGGTGGCAATGTCGTGCAGTGATCGGACTGGTCGAATGTGATGGCGATGCAGGACCATTTCGGATAATTGGGAGTCGGCGAACAACCAAGTTTACTTCCGATTGATAACCTTCAATCGACTTTTGCTTCGGCGTCGGCAAAAATCATCGAGGTGGAATTGACACTGGGGATATCCACCATCAACATCATCTTTATCCTCAACTTTCATCATCTCCTTATCCTTATCCTTGGGCTGTTTCCCTTGGGCTGCTGAATCAAAACCCGACCTTTGTCGGTGGTATGTTTCGGGTAAATGAGTTTACCCTCTTCATCTTTCTTTGTATGAATATGACATGGTAAATCCAACACATCGTTCCCATCTGGTCTTTCACCTTCTTAGGGTTCCAAGGACCCTTGGGTTTCCCCTTGAACTCACGGGTTCCTTTGCCAAGGCCTCTCCAGGAGCAGCTGGTTCGACTTCTTACACCTTCCATTGGAATTTCCTCCTGCGGCCTCATTGGCGGCAGATTTATATTACCACTCGAAGCCGATCCTCTTCTTCACCATTTGCATATTTGGTGGCAATCTCCATCATCGGCTGGGGTCATATCTCGGTTCGACCAAATTTCAAACTCAATTCTCATTCTTGACACCTTCCTTGAAAGGCATGAGACTGCTGGTGATCGAGATACATTCTCCTTGTGTGGTGCAAAGTGATCCACCTCTGGATATAATCTCTCAAGGTTTCACTCGACTTTTGCGCATACATTGCAACTCTGTCAAACCCATTTGATGGTTGCAAGTTCCTTCAAATGTCTGACAAACACTCGGGCAAGATCTTCCCAAGTGTAAATCTTCTTTGGGTGCTAAGCGGTTCAACCACGCTACGGCTGAACCCTCCAACATAAGAGTAAATGCTTCATGGCTACCTCATCGTTGCCCACCGCCGATCTGAACCGCCCTCGGTAATCTTCAAGCCAGTGTCGGGGCTTGGATTCTCGATGAACTTAGCGACTCGATGCGCCAACACTGAAATTGGGGGAATCACTGCAGCGTTGATGGCTCTGTTTGAAACACTCTGGTCGAGACATGGACTCTACGCTTTGGAAGGAACATCTCTATCATGGCCGTCTCGGTGAGCTCTGTTCTGTCGACCAAACCTTGAGCGATAATGGATCTCGCATCAAAGCACGGCTCCACAGGGTCATTGGAACTCTTAATCCGACCTTTGTTTGGCGTCATCATCCTTTTGCCGGGGCGTATGATCCACCCTTGGGGAGGTGGGCACTCGGCGTCGATCATTGCGATCGAATCGGTTGCTCATGCTTTCATGACCCTTGTATTGATCAATCACGCCCGGCCTCCACGTTCCTCACGCCTCGAGGCGATCTTGGACTATGGGCCGCTGGAATGAATCGCGATGATGGATCGGTTGTGAACCTGTTCATGGTTGAGGACACAACTGAGTTTGATCTCCTGCCGCCGGAACAAATCCCTGATTTGCTGCAAACCTCTACCTGCCTCCATTGGGAAGGCTGAATTGATTCCGCTATCTGAGCGGCAGCTGCTAAATTTTGAATCGGAGTTCGATATACAGGTTGGTGGTTGAAAGAGTGGCGTCATTGGATTACGGAATCCTCGGTCGCGCGTATTAACAAATCCGATGCTCGCTGAAGATTCTCGGTCGAGTGCGCTCAGCCAGGTTAATTGTGGCGCATCCTCAAAGCGCGAGCCTCGGGGTTTCTCCAGCGATAGGAGTGTGAAGTGCATCCATGTTCCGGCAAGGCGAAGTTCTTCCCTCTGGAGCAAAGTGAGGGCTCGGGCAAGTACTCTTCATGGGCTTGCGCGGATCGCCTCCACCGCCACCTTCGTTGGTGGGGGTGAATCAGAGGGCTGCGTGGTCCATCGACCATCGAACCTCCGCCGCCCAAGTCCTTGCTACTCGCATTGGATGGCGGTCTCTCTGAGCCCGGTTGGCGAGTCGAACAGGCCGTAGAGAGATTCGTCGGGCTCGATTGCGCGACTTGGGGATGGCCATTGGCGGGCCACGCATGCCTCATCCACCGCTGAAGCCTCGACCGACCCGAGCGCGCTTGCGCGGTGGGAGGCCGATGAAGTGAAACGGCCGAGAGCCAGACCCATCTTGGGTCGCCAGTTTGCCATGAGGAGCGGCAGCATGGACACATGCGCAAAAGTCGTCGCGCCCAGCGGATGGGGGCAGCGTCCACGTCGAGTGGAGCCTCCAAGCCAAAGCGGAGTCATCGGTGTGAGCGTGGCGCACGAGGGCGGATCTCGTGGCGTGGACCAGAACTCCACCTGAAACCATGATGTCGGAGATCAGAGAATCAACTTCTCCAACAATTCGCTAGAACACCTGCCCACGGTGGGCGCCAAGCTGTCGTGGTTCTAAGTCGACGGTAGAATGGGGGAGTAGGTATGGAGAGGCAAGATCCTAGCTATGGAGTAGTTGTATCAGAGAAGATTTCTGAGTTCAGGGCCCTTCTCGGAGGAAGTAACAGCCCTCGTCTCGGAGCCACGAGGATCGGTCATTGGATTATTTGCGTATGTGTTACGAGTGCGAACCCTTCTACACAGATGGAGGGTGGCTTATATAAGTCACGCCGGGACCCCAGCCAGCCCATGTAGAGAGGTTTAAAAGATGCGTTAAGGCTAGGCTTCTGGTGCGCCCTACATAAAGTGTCATTAAGGTCATAAAGACTATTTAACTCTGAACCGTTTGGACACCGAGTGGCTCTTGGACTCTTGGTGGTGAGTGGGTCTTCATAGTCAGTGTCTTTGAATACATCAGTGGGAGTCTACCAAGTCATTTGGAAGCTGCTTCTCTTGTGAGTGTCCTTGTGGAAGGTACCTTTGGGCAGGTCTATGACCCTACCCCAGGTACATGACTTCATCAATGCTCAACTCAAAATCCTACACCTACCAATCCCTTGAGTGAAGCCTTTGGAAATCTCATACTGATTCGATCAATTTCTTCAGTGTGAGAGCGAAGTTCTTGCAGTCCTTGAGAATTTTTCTGTAGAGGAGTTAGGAATTAGCGATCTTGGATTGCTTACGATGAGAACATGATAATACGAGGAATTTGAGTCAAATTTCCGACCGTCATTGTCTTCTTGTGCTTGACTGTCCCAAAATATCTTATCCACCTAATGATCCATATCATTGAAGGGCATTTATGTCTTATCATGTGGCTGCTCCCTAGGCTATAAATACCGCACCCTACAACCACTAGCTGGTTGGCTGCTCAGAAAGGCTGACCTTGTCATTTGAGCATCCCATCCTCCAGGGACTTTGGCGAAAATCAGCCAGTGAGGCAAACCCAAAACCAAACACCTACAAACCCAAAGTGATTGAGCATCCTTTGAAGAGATTGATCTGCGTGGATCGGCGCTTATTACCTTTGAAGTGTGCTTCTTCCAGAGCGGTTAGGCGTCATGGTCTCTGACATCCAAGAGAATTGTGGATCGCCGAGTGACCAAAGTCTGTGAAGGTTTTAAGTCGCTGAAGACTTACCACGAGTGATTGGGCCAGTGCATGTGACCTTAGTTCAAGGAGAATCTGGTGAGGACTTGGTGTCTGAGGCTGCGTGCTCAGTATTTGGGTGTCGGGGCTGTGTCCTCGAGTTTAAATACTCAGCCGCTCAACCAGACGTACATGAGACAACGATTTGGAACTGGTCTACAAATCATTGTCTTCACCAACCTTCTTGGTTCTATTTCCTCCAACTCTTTCATTTCCTCATTCTTTGTGTTGAGTGATTGTTCATATCATGCTTGAAGACTTTGACTGAAGACTTTCTCAATTTCCTCAGTTCAATTTCTTTGATCTATTTGTCTTCATCTTGTGCTATCATGTGATTCACGCTTTACGTACTCTCTTCTTGTCTTCATTTCATCATGATGACCATGCTTGTATTCTGTATGCTTACTCTTGAGTACTTATTCGCTGCTAAAGTAGTTCTTAGCTAAGGAATTTCCTCACGGCAAATTCCTCATTGAAGAATTCATAAAATCGCCTATTCACCCCCTTCTAGTCGATATAGCACTTTCAATTGGTATCAGGCAACATACTCCTTGTTACTGTGTGATTTTGGTTTAACCGCTGGAGTTTTAGTTATATCGGAAATGGCGAGGTATGAAGAAAATGACATACCCTATCTTTGTGGTCATGATTATCCCAAGTGGAAGGCCATGATGAGAGCGCCTCATGGCAATGAACAACCAAGCTGTGGACCGTCACTGATATTTGGTCTTACCGATCTGTGCAAGAAGGCGGTAGTGATGACATTCGCAAGTACACTCGACTTGACATCATGGCGAAGGACTTCATCATTCACCGCCTATCCAGGAGATGAATTCAAAGCGCGTATGCATATTTGCAATGCGAAGCTTATCTGGGACGAATCTCGGCGTATATGAAGGTCATCGAACCTGTCATGATCCTTGGTTTGAGGACTTCAAGGAATCTCTCAAAAGCGATGACTTTGAACCGAGATCCATCATCTTACGCACCATGCCTCATGGCAAGCGGTGTCAAAGGTAAAGAATGTTCCTCATCCGAGTTTAGTGACGATGAATCGATGATGATGTTGAACCTAGCTATACCAAACTTGTTTGCATTGCCACTAAACAACAAACAGCCTTGGAAGGTTCAAAACATGCTAGACAAAGTGATGATATGTTGGGTGAAGAAATGGATGCACTAAAAGCCACTGGCTGAAAATCTTGAGACTTGATCTAGGTTTGCAACCTTCAAGGTCATCATAACACTCTCTTATGCGATCATGAGAAGCTTTCTTATGAATTTCTTCAAAAGCAAGATCTTGAAGCTAAGAGTGAGTTATGAAGATCTTGAAGGAAGCGATTCATTGCTAGCTCAACAAATCAGCGCTTCTCGGGAAGAATTTGTTCCTCCATGCTTAAAGTGCATTGAGCGTGAATCTGCTAATTCTTCACTGAATGTTCAAATGCTTCAATTGTTACAAATTCTTCTCCTGCCTCTGCTATCACTAATTCCTCATCTGAGGACATTGCTAGTATCCTTGACGATGAAATTGAAGGAATTGTACATAATGAGCATGTACAAAAGCCTCAAAGACATCAGACTCTTTGTGATGTGCTTAAGCGAGATCCTCAACAGGAACCTTAGGAAAGAGGTATTGCCTTTGAGAGGAAACTCAATCTTGATGGAACATATTGGAAGCTTTGGCGCGTACCCCAAAACCTCATGGAGTTTGCTGCAAAGGGACCTCGATTGATCCATCTAACTTATCTGACTTTACATGTGAATCTCCTCATTCTTCTAATGAGTCATTTGACTCAACTATAAACTGTTCAAAAATCAGAATGGTGAAGTATTTGCTAGGTATGTTGGCACTAAGCTGCAGGAAGCGGTTCTCTATGAAGAAAATCTGGGTTCCCAAAGGTGCCTTGAAAGTCTTGGTGAATGTCCTCATGACACCACATGAAGAATAGGAACCCAGTCAAACTCTTCATATGGACCAAATGCTTCATATGGATCCAAGTCCTCATATGGACCAAATTCCTCACGTGGATCAAATTCCTCAAAAGGATCAAAGTCCTCATATGGTTATCATCGTGCTAACAACTTCTTTACATGAGGTAGAGCTAAGGGCTATGAATATGCATTGTTCTTCAAACCATTATGTTCATAAGTCCTCGAAGAATTTCTCTGTCTTATTCATATGCTTACCCTAACCCCTCTTATGTGGAACAAAGCTGGATTGGCTTCTATGCCACCATTCTCATATGGAGCTCGTGAGTGATGAACTCTTGCCACCTTGAGATGTGGGTGGTGAAGAAAATAACTAATCTCTTCTGAGGTCAGGTCTCGGGCGTGCTTTAACGTCTCAGAAGAATTTCTTTGGGGCACGACAAAATTGCTGAAAGGGCGCATGCTAATCATGAAGAAATGAACTTTCATTTCACGTCCTCATCTTGCTATATCTGTTTTCTTTGCTTGATGAAATTCATCGATGAATTTGATATCATATTCTTCACTGATGAAGTATATGAGATTGTAAGTTGCACTTATTCATCTGCAAGGTGATCAACCCAAAGCCTCTGAGTGGGTCCTCGATAGTGGATGTACAAATCACATGACAGGTGACAAGAATCTATTGATGGATGCTCCTTTATCACCGTCACATCTGAAGCATATCATCTTCGCTGACAAAGGCAAAAGTCAGGTATTGGGTCTAGGTAAGGTTGCGATCTCTAAGGACATACACATGGACAAAGTCATGCTTGTTGAGTCCTTAGGATACAACCTCATGTCAGTCTCAATGCTTTGTGATCTTGATATGGTTGTTGTCTTTGGCAAGTATCATTGTGTTGTGATTATGGAAGCTGACCATTCCAAAGTCTTCGAAGGCTTTAGGAGAGGAGACTTGTATATTGTTGATTTCTCTACAGGACCACAACGAGCCATGTGTCTACTTGCAAAAGCTTGAAGGCTGGCTATGGCATCGACGACTTAGTCACATGAGGCATGAGGAATTTGCACACGCTGGCGAAGAAGAAACATGTCATGGCATTGAGAATGTCAAATTCCTCAAGGATCACTTGTGTGGAGCCTTGTGAAGCTAGAAAAATGACCAAGGCCAAGCATCCAGCAAAGACTATCATGACCACTACTCGACCATTCAAATTGCTTCACATGGACCTCTTTGGTCATAATCATTACTCAACAGTCACTAATGATGCATCTCTATATGGCTTTGTTATTCTTGATGATTACTCTCATTACACATGAGTACACATTGTTACTTACAAACATGAAGTGCATGAAGTCTTCAAACGATTTTCCTCGAGGGCTTCAACTAACTTTGGTGTGAAGATCAAGCACATCAGGAGTGACAATGGAGCTGAGTTCAAGAATTCTGGTCTTGATGACTATCTTGATGAACTTGGTATTACTCATGAGTTATCTGCTCATATACTCCTCGACAAAATGGGCGTCGTGGGCGCAAGAATAGAACTCTTGTTGAAATGGCTCGCACTATGCTTGATGAGTACAAAGCGCCTCGTCCTTTTTGGATTGATGCAATTGATCTGCGTGTCACATCATCAGCAGTATATCTTCACAAATTCTTCAAAAGACTGCCTATGAACTCCTCGCGACAAGAAACCAAATGTGAGTTATTTCAAAGTCTTGATTGCTAAATGTTGGATTAGAGATCCTCATCATAATGCTAAATTTGCACAGAAAGCACATGAAAGGTTTATGCTTGGTTCGGAAAGGACTACGCACACCTCTGAGTCTTCAACAACGCTCTTCACAAGGTTGTTGAAGCTGTAGATGTCTTGATTCGATGAAACTAATGGCTGCATAAAGAGCACCTACCTTCATGATAGATGAACCATCACGAGGAATCTATCAAGTTCAAAGCGGCGAGGATTTCATTCCTCTTGAAGAATCTGCTGAAGAATTCATTCGGAAACGTGAAGAGCGTCGGTGATGCACTGAAGATAATCTTTGAAGAAAATGGTCTTTGAAGAAAATGCTGATCAAATTCCTCGGCGACAACCAGCTCATCCTCGTGTTGCAAAAGAAGTGCAAGTTGACAAGATCATCGATGCCATTGAAGCACGGGTCCTCTCACATGCTCAAAAGCTTCACATTTATTTAACTTTTGTGGGCACTATGCTTTTGTCTCTATCCACAGAGCCCACTAAGGTAGATGAAGCATTTACGGAGCTGAGTGGATCCGAGCCATGCAAGAAGAATTACATCGATTCGAGCTCAACAATGTGCAGGAGCTGGTCAAACATCGAGATCCTGCAAGCATAATATCATTGGCACAAAGTGGATCTACGCAACAAGCAAGATGAAAATGGCCTTGTGGTGAGGAATAAGGCACGACTTGTAGCTCAAGGCTACACGAGGTTGAAGGAATTGATTTCGATGAAACTTTTACTGTTGCTAGACTTGAGGCTATTACATATATTACTTGCTTATGCTAACCATCATGATATCACTCTATATCAAATGGATGTGAAAAGTGCATTCCTCAATGGTAAGCTTGAGGAAGAAGTATATGTTGCTCAACCCCGGTTTTGAAGATCAAGAATCGACAAAGTCTTGAGACTCAACAAGGCCCTCTATGGCCTCAAGCATGCCCTCGCGTGGTATGATACTTTGAAGGAATTCCTCATGAAGAATGGCTTCACACCGGTTCACTCGACCCTACTCTCTTTACTAAATCTTATGATGGTGAACTGTTTGTGTGCCAAACATGGGTTGATGATATTATCTTTGTTTGTCTTGACCAACGTTATAGTGATGAGTTTGCCTATATGATGAGTGAAGAATATCAAATGTCTATGATGGGAGAGTTGAAATTCTTTTTAGGTCTTCAAATTAGTCAATACCACAATGGCATATTCATATCTCGGAGAAATACCTCAAGGATGTTACGAGGAAATTGGCATGCAAGCTGCAAAGGCGTCAAAATTCCTATGCCCACAAATGGCCATCTATGCCTTGATGAAAATGGTATTGACTTGATCACAAGGTATACCGCTCCATGATTGGTTCTTTATTGTACTTATTTGCATCTAGGCGGATATAATGCTTAGTGTTTGCATGTGTGCCCGATTTCAAGCTACACGAAGGAATCACACCATAAGGCTGTGAAGCATATTCTTTGATATCTAGCTCACACACCAACACTAGGATTATGGTACCCCAAAGGCTCTGCTTTTGATCTCATTGGATATTCTGACTCGACTATGCTGGTGATCGTGTGGACCGCAAGTCAACATGGTACTTGTCATTTCCTCGGGACGATCTTTGATGCATTGGTCCTCGAAGAAAGCAGAACTGCGTATCCATCTCTGCGGGCAAGTACATTGCTGCTGGTTCTTCTTTGTGCTCAATTGCTGTGGATGAAGCAAATTCTCAAGGATCATGGCATCAACGTGAAGAATGTGCCTCTCTACTGTGACAATGAGAGTGCCATCAAGATTGCTCACAGCCCAGTTCAGCACTCGAAGACAAAGCACATTCAGATTCGTCATCATTTTCTTCGTGATCATGTGTTGAAGGGCGACATCTCCATCGAGCACGTGAAGACTGAAGAACAGCTAGCCGATATCTTCACAAAGCCCTTGGATGAGAAGATATTTAGCAAGTTGCGGTGTGAGCTAAATATCTTAGAATCTTTGAATGTTCTTTGAAAAGGACACTCATCCTAACACTTATGCAAAATTGATGACTTAGATGTGCAACACATGAAGAAACGTTTTTCTTCAATCAATGAAGAACAACACTCTAAGTGTGAAGAAATTAATGAAGAATTTGATTCTCGAGAACCCTCGACAATTGTATGCGGTGTATGCAAATCATCATTCTTATCTGATGGGATCGCCACCACCAAAGTTGAAAATCTTCAATTTGAGTTTTTCCTCAGTTTTGAAATTCTTCAATTTTTCAAATTCTTCAACTTTGCAAAATCTTTAGTGTTTCCGTCGTTTTTCTTCATTGGCTATATATATATATAGCGTTCTATTTGAAACTCGTTCAAAATCTTCATTGTGTCCTTGTCAGCTGAAGAAATTGCGAACGGAACTTTAAAACTAATCTTATCCAAATTTTCCAAACTGCCAGCTCAAAACGTTCGCTTCCCTCGATAGACTTATCTATTCACCCACGATCTAACGATCTCCACTTTTCGATGCGTGGGTGACACATGTCAGCGAATGAGAAGGGCGAGGCACGTTAGTCCTAAATCTTGAGGCGAACAATTTTTCACTTCGACTATAAATACCCCTCTCCCTTCCTCACTTCCTTTACTCCGCTGGACCGCTCTCTCTCGCTCAAGCTTCTCAAACCCTAAGCGCCCCGCTTCTCCATCGTCGCGGTGAGGAAGAGCTTCATTTGCCTCGACCTTGTCCCGTCGTATTTCGCGACCCGCGAAATCTTCACTCCGCCGCCCGCGTAGCTGTCTTCCTCCGTATGAGTTAGGCGTGGAAGATCTGAGCAACGAACTTCAAATCTACACTTCTCGGTTAAATCGTGTTCTTCATCCGGGGTAATTAAAAGCTACTTTTACTGCCCTCTTTGATTCAAATTTTCTCTACAAAATCTCAAAGGTGTTTATTCTTCAAATCCTCACACACAAAACACCTCTCTAGTCATCATTCTTGATTCGTTTCTCTAAGCATCATTTTTCTTCAAGATTCCTCAATTGTGTGGATCCTCGATCTATACAACTCTGGAACCTAAGACAAAGAGCGCTTAGTGAAATTCTTCAAGACTCATCTGGTCAAATTCCTCAAACTTGCTCTTTTGAAAACCCTTCTAGGAGCATATCGACCTCTCCAAATTCCTGCATAACTATACTCACTGTTCACGGTACTCATATCAAGCTCTTTGAATCACTAGGTTCTCATCAACTTAACTCATTTGCAGCATTGCTCGAAGAAAAGTTGCATACTTCTTGGAGAATTCGATTGTTCAAATACCTCATTTGAAGAATATGGCGGGAAGGTAAGAAGCCCGAGAAAGGAGGAAAAGGGCAGAGGTCATGGCTGCCTTTGAAATACTGAGGACATTTACAAGACTACGCACCCGATGAGGCCAAGTTGGAAAGGAGAACAAAAATCAGTGCAAGGTGCGCATCTGAGGAGGATTGAAGGAGATGGGCAAGAGAATGGAGGGAGTGCAATTATGTGACTCCAAAGTATATGAAGAAATT
Organism: Aegilops longissima; assembly: GCA_021605205.1. Lineage (NCBI taxonomy): Eukaryota > Viridiplantae > Streptophyta > Magnoliopsida > Poales > Poaceae > Aegilops > Aegilops longissima. The sequence goes on from JAHIAM010005273.1 coordinate 22,930, forward strand.
ACGCATAATCCTCCATGCCCAAGGCTCCATTGGCTTTTTGGCCAAGAAGGCGACCCCACCGACATCAAGCGTGGTGAGGATTTTCTGAAAAAGAATGGGCCAAGCGCCAAGCCAAGTTAACAAGACAAGCCAAAAGAAGCGGTGAGGAAATTCAATGAAGACTTCTGCTTTGCTGCTTTGCCACTAAGGCCTCTGTCAAGCCTAGGAAATCAATGGCAAAAAAGAATGCCCTCCACGGCCAGGACCTTCAAAGCCCTCACGGCCATTCCTCATGCTGCTCCTGCTCCTCCAAAATCCTCGGCTCCTCCTCCAAAGTCCTCGGCTGCTCGGCAAAGTCCTCGGCACACTGTGCATCGGCCCGCGTGCCAAGGACTGCGAGCATCTCTATTGCCTCTCGGTGTCTCGGCGAGTTCTCGGTTACACCAAATTCTTCATCAGGGCCCACTCTGCTGAAGACAAAAGGCAACTCTTTGGGCCGAGATCCTCGGCCAGTCCAGAAGAAGAAACAGGTTGCCTTCCAAGTGCCATCGGCGATGAAGGCGATGATGATGAACTTGCGAAATCATCGGAGGCAGAGACAAGAAAAGGCCGCTAGAGCCAAAGGCACACACAATACTTGCTTTTGGATCCTAAGATGATCCTCGATTACATTGATCTCGGCACAAGGATCCAGACACCCTATGCCTGATTTTCATTTGACTCTGGCCAAAGTCACATGCTGAACCCTTTCATCAACTGAAGAAAAATGGAAATTTGAGAAGGCGAGGCAGATCAGAGAAGGCTCGATTCGGAAAAGAAGTTCACGAGGAAAAAGCGTTGTCAAAATGACAATGATGAACTCATCAAAATTCGATCTGAAATCAAAGCCCTCGTGACAACTTCAACGCCTACTATGCTGATTGGCAAGGAGCCAAAGTCGGTTTGTTAAAG